>QFDD01004044.1:0-14790 GCA_006871305.1 Vachellia collinsii
ATTGGCGATAAATCTTAAATTCGAAATTTGAAAGAGTCAAATTGGGGTTCCAACGTGGAGTGGCCACGTATACGCTCCACACCGACCACTTTAATGGTCGATGCGTGCATCCCATTTGAGAGCGGCTCCAATTTTTCATTTTAACCGAAATTTGACAGCCTTTATCTACCGAACTTCAGAATCAATATTTAAAGGGAGGATTATTGTGAGATTTTTTAAGTATGGGGTTTGATTAACAAGAAGTTCTAGTGATAATTGAACAAATTATGATGTAAAAAATGACATCTCCCTTATTTTTTAGACTTCTTAATAATCAAATCCTAGCACCAATCATCTCTATTTATAATCCGTTTGCTTTTAATGGAAACAACCACATGATTGTTACAAGCTTTTCGTTTTTTTTACACAATTTTATACCCTCATCAAGTTTAATATATAGAGTCGAGACGAGCTGATCCATTTAAATCTTTTTAAATTAAATGTTTAACTTGTGATTTAAAACTCTTAAAAGGAATCGAATCTAAAATTTAACCCTATAGGATATCAAGTTTAAAAAGTTTGACTTTGTAGGGTTGAAAGCCGACTCATTTAAATCGGTCAGCTTTTTTCCCATATGGATTATTAAGATAAAAATTACAATTCCACGAACACTCCAAAACCATGGCACTTAAGCTAGAGCCCATACACACTCCCTCACGCTTAGTTGGACTCGCGCACCCATGGGTATTTTGATATATATTAGATTGATAGATTAATCATTGATATATTTTATATCGTTAAAGCAAAGCTTTCTAAATCTGTTCATAGTGAAGTAAAATCAAATTCAAATATTTATCAAAAAAGTACTGGTAAAACGGGCTGGCCCACCTCAATCGTGGGCCATATGGGTCGGGCGGCCAAATGAACAACTTGAGCTTGCAATGTAACAACGTTTTTTTATTATTAAAATTAATTACTTAATACCATAATAATCTTACTATAAATTTAAGCATTTCTTTAAAAAAACATTTAACAAAAACTAATTTAAATTTATAGGTCCCCAGTCAATTACCATAACATCCAATTAGAGGCATCTGGCCTTTTAATAGCAATTCCAAAAATAGTAAGGTTAAAAGTATAAAAGTCATAGTATCCCAAAACATAAGCCCTACAATAATAATATACAACTTCCAACACATAAAGATAAGGAGGAGGCCATATAATAATGATAGCACACTAAGCCTACGACACCTTCCTTGAAGGACCTGCTCGAGAATTATTACCTGAAAAATGTTAAATCAATAAAGTGAGACAATAGTGTCAGCATCCAACAAACCTACTTACTAGGCATACAAGTAAGTGTTCGAGAGGTGTCAAATGGGATATATATGAAATAATCAAATTCTCACATACATATATATATATATATATATATAATTCACATGTATAATGAGTAAACATTTATCAGAGTCCACTAATTTCATTTCTATCATTCATCAGAGTCCAATAATATCTAAAGCCATTGAAACATAAACAACCTCCTCCTTTTCCTCAACTCCATCTGCCACAAATAATGGACAAGTGTGAAATTAGATTTAGTAGTTTATACTTTTAAAAAAAATTAGCATATAAAAGATGAATGGACAAATATTACCACTACATTGAAAACCCATAATCCAATTACGAGTACAAATAAGAGCTTGGACATTTTCTGGAAGAATACAACTTCGATACTTTGTAAGGACTCGTGAACAAATGCTAAAAGCTGATTTATTAGCAATTGTAGTAATTGGAATGCTAAGAATATCACAAGCCATCCTTGCAAGACATGGAAAATGAGCTAAGTTATTCTTCCAGTAATCCAAAACATTGAATCTTACAAATAAATTAGGATCAAGTGTTGCTTATTCCAAATAATAATCCCATTCAAACTTTCCAATTGTTGATGAATCTTTACTCTTGCATTTAAGATAATCATGAATCATATAATGATTAAAATAAAGCATTACTAAAGTTATAATGAAATCAAAACAACATTAAAAGAAAAAATAAATATTGAATAATAAAAAAACTTACAGCAAAACGTTTCAAGTAGTTGGATTCATCACTTTTAGATAAAGAGGAAGAGGAATGAGTGGTAGCTTGCAGTGGCAATAAGGCACTTAAATTAGAACTTGAGGAGGTTTCGGCCACACAGTTTGAGGATGATCCCACATCTTTATACTCACTAAACACATAATATAACTTGCTCTTAATATATTCAATCTTGGCATTACAATTTACGGGATCGACTTGGTCATAAACAAACTTGA
Source organism: Vachellia collinsii (assembly GCA_006871305.1). Taxonomy (NCBI): domain Eukaryota; kingdom Viridiplantae; phylum Streptophyta; class Magnoliopsida; order Fabales; family Fabaceae; genus Vachellia; species Vachellia collinsii. Next base: position 2,292 of record QFDD01004044.1, read on the forward strand.
TGACATCAATCTTCAATCATGGATCAAGAATTACTGCAATAGGAAGAATGTCATTGTAATCACTGCAATATTTGTCAAACTTGCCAAGCATTCTCTCAGCCATATTTTGTATTACATGATCATCATTATCAAGATGTGCTTTCAACATCACCTCAATTTTTGATACTTGCATGAAATACATGTTAGAAGTAGGATATGAAGACCCAAAAATCAAGTTTTTTATAAGCGCAAATGGCTCTAAGAATTCACGCATCACATTTGCTCTAGCCCACTCATCATTTGTTGGACAATGACGATAATTGCTATCAATGATAGCTAAATAAGAGAATGCACAGTGATATCTAGCTAAGTCTACTTTCAAGCATTGCATATGTCAAATTCCATCTAGTAGACACATCTAACTCAAACCCATTGAAGTGTCAATACACCCACTATGATCAACACATTTCTTGAAATTTATCATTCGTGCATGTGATTGCTTCACATATTTGATGCTCTCCCTAACCTTATGCACAACTACACTAGCTACATTCAACCCCTCATAACTATGGATTCAAGATATGGGCACAACATCTCACATGAAAAAAATTCTCCACTGCATATCAAGCTATTACCCAAAAGCAACCTTTCTTTCAATGAACTTTGCATATTGTCATTTGTAGAAGCATTATCAAGAGTAATGGAAAATACTTTCTTGTCAATACCCCAACCAATCAATATATCATGTACCCTAGTGGCCAATTCAACACCAGAGTGAGGAGAATGCAAGAATTTTGCTGTTAAGGTTCCATTTATCATCAACAAAATGAGCAATTAAGCAAATATATCATTTACCAATTATTGTTGTCTAACAATCAGAAATTAAGCATATTTGACCAAGACTATTAATTATCATGTTCTTTAGAATCTCTTTTTGATTGAGAAAGAAACTCCAAACATCCATCACAACAGTCTTTCTAGTAATGTTTTTATAAGCAGGATTCAAATAGTTAAGCAAATCCTTGATTCCATCATACACTACAAAAAATAGTGATTTTGTAGCGGTTATTTCTTATCATTATAGCGGTTATTAACCGCTGCAGGAGATATTGTAGCGGTTTACTAAACCGCTGCAAAACTCACCGTGGCAACAGGTTTAGTAGCGGTTTTAGTGAACCGATGCGCACACAAGAAAAACCGCTACTACTTTACAGCGTTTAATAACCGCTACAAAGTAAATGGTGGAGAATTTGTAGCAGAAATAAAACCGCTACTAATATGTAATTACGGAAAAAGAATTTAAAAATATTGTAGCGCTCAACGAAACCGCTGCAAAATTAAAAATAGGTAAAAAAAAATTGTAGCGGTTTTTTAATCGCTACTAATGTTCAAATTGAAATAGGTTTAGCACCAAAATTTAAAAATTCCCGCCAAAGTTTTGCAGCGGTTCAAAACCGCTCCAAATTGAAATATACATAAATTTAAAAATCCCACCTTATTTCTCTCACTAGGACCTTTGTAGCGGATATAAAACCGCTACTAAAATAAATAATTATTTTTTAAAAACATACCCTTTATTTTGAATAATGTTTTAATTATTAAAAAAATTTATACAATTATAGAAAGTAATTTATAATTTATAATAGATGAATAATTAATTAAAATGAAGTATTAATAATTAAATAACATATATTATTTGCTGCAATGATTTAAGTGCCTGAAAAGAAAAAAAGATAAAAGATTATTTCAGCAAAATCAATATTAATAAATTAAATAAACAAATCCATAACAAATGACAATTAATATTAAATAAATACAATAAAAAGATAAAGGGTTAAGAAGAATACCTATAACAAATACTACACATCATTAGAAGCTTTCCAAACCACCCATAAATGAGTAAAGCAGCCAGTGGGAGAAAAGAAAACGAGAGTAGGAAATGAAATGGGGGTGGAAAAGTATTTATAGGATGTCTGCTAGGAATTAGCAGTGGTTTGGGTCACTGTTTTTTGCAATGGTTTGTTTTGCAACGGTTTATGTCACTGTTATTAGTAGCGGTTTATGAGTTTTTGTAGCGGTTTAAAACCGCTACTAACAAATTTTGTTGGAAAAAAAAATAAAATGCTTGAAACAAATTGGATATATATATATTACTAACCTGAATTATTTATTCGGCGTCATCTGCCTTGACAAGTGGTAAATCTTTATCTTCTTCGAGGAAGAAGTTTTCAAAATCAGTAGGATGGAAAGGCTCCGCCTCATAGATAATGTGTTCATCGCTATCACCCATATCATAAAGATCTTTAGGCTTAAGATGAACAATCATACTCCAATCTTTATACTTCTCGTCCTCCACATAATAAACCTGTTGTGCTTCAGATGCTAGAATGTACGGCTCATCGTCTGTAGAGTCACCTGTGTGAATAAGTTTTGAAAAATTCACAAATGTGATTCCCAACTCATCAGTAGTGAATCCACGAGAAGTTGTCGTATTTCCCAAGAGCACTTGAATAATGTGACGGTAAAATGCCCCTGATCTTTCGACTTCCCAGATTCGTTCAGTAAAGTGAGAAAAATATTATCACACACATTCTTTTCGATGTGCATCACATCAAGACTGTGGCATAACATATTGAATTTCCAATAGGGCAGATTGAAAAATATACTCCTCTTGCACCATTGCTAAACCACATCAACTTCTGAAGTGCTACGAGATCTTCTTCCTGCTCGATCTGCATTATCCTTCTTCCCAAACTCAATATGAACATCATCTAGTTGACTAAGAATATCGGAATCACTTAAAACGATGGGCGGTACTCTTCTTTCTTGTTTTCCATTGAAACGATTCTTTTGCAATCTGAACTTGTGCTTCCGATCAAGGAATCAACAATGACCCATGAAGCACCATTCCGACTGTATGGAAGGCGCAGTGACTCAACGTCAAAGTTACACACGGGACAAGCAAGTCCGGTGTGTATGTTCCACCCAGATAATGTTCCAAGGCCTGGGAAGTCACTTATCGTCCACATTAAAGCTGCACGCAAGTTGAACAGTGACTTCTCATATGCATTGTATGTCTCAATCCCATCAGCCCATAATTCGACCAACTCTTTTATCAGCGGTTGGAAGTCCACATCAATATCATTGCCGGGTGCTTTCTTTCCAAGAATGATCATAGACAAAATGAATGAGCTCTACTTTATGCACATCCATGGAGGCAAGTTGTAAGGAAGTAACACAACAAACCAAATACTGTAACTGGTGATAAGGTTACCAAATGGATTGAATCCATTAGTCGCAAGAGCAAGACGTATGTTTCACGGATCCGCCGCAAAATCTGGTAATTCTTTGTCAAACTGTTTCCATCCTTCAGAATCCCGCGGATGTCTTAACTTGCCATCCGGATTCGCTTCAATGGCATGCCATCTCATGTGCTCTGTCGTTTTAGATGAGAAATACAATCATTGCAGCCTTGGCTTCAAAAGAAAATATCTCAAAATCTTCACAGGCTTCTTCTTTTTCTTCCTCCCCTTTCCTTCCAGCTTGTATCTTGAAGTGTTACACCACTTGTAAATTTCTTTCGTCGCATCCTCTCCCCAATAAAGCATGCAATCATTTGGGCATACATGTATTTTTTCATAATTTAAACCCATTTTACTTATTATTTTCTTCGCATCATAAAAAGAAGTAGGAATCGCTGCATCTGGGAATGCATCGACTAACAGTTCTAATATCATCGACATTCCCTTATTAGATATACCATATAAACACTTAATGTGATACAATTTAATTAAAAAGGATAATTTTGAATATTTCACACACCCGGGATATAGAGCCTTGTCGGCTTCAGCCATAAGTTCAAAAAAAAACACGGGCTTCCTCGTTCCTCATGTACTGAGGTTCTAGACCTTGCATTTCATCTGGGATTACATCGTCATGAACCCCAAATGCATCACGAAGTGCATCATTGATAGGATCCTCCCCACTAAGATATTCTTGTACTCCTATTTGTGAGATTCCAGGACTAGATTCTCTAACTACATTATCATTTTCTCCAAGGCATACCCAGTACTTATAAGTTTGAGGGAACGACTTAACTATTAAGTGCTCCCTAACAATATCTTTAACATGCCACTTTTTGAAATTACATTTAGGACAAGGATAAGAAATCTTACCGTTAACCTTGCCGTGTCTGTCAGCAAAATCTAGAAAGTGGTTCAACCCGGCCAAATATCGAAGGGATGTACGAGGAAACTTGATCCATGATTTATCCATTGCATACAATTACAAGGGCGCAATAACAATGATATCAGAAGTGTAATCAGAGAAGAAAGTGAGAAAGTATGTAAGTCTTATGTAGAAAGTTACCAACGGTCATTTTTTAGCAGCGGTTTTGAACCGCTGCCAAAACCGCTGCAAATTTGAAAATCAGTGGCGGGATTTTTTTGAATTTCAAATTTGCAGCGGTTGTAAAACAGCTACTAATTTTCAACGTTTGATATTAGCAGCGGTTTTGGTAGCGGTTTAAAACCGCTGCTATTTATTCTTCAACCATTTGCAGCGGTTTAGAAACCACTGCTAACTTCCTAACTTTCAACTTCACTTTTTTTCTTTTAATTTTTTGTAAAATTGATAAATTTCCAAATTTTAAATATTTAAATTCTTAAATTTAAATAATAACAATTTAACTAGTAACAATTTTATATGAAATTTTTAAATTTAACTAATAACAATTTTAAAATTTTTACAATCTGCACAAGTAAAATAAAAAAAAAACTTGATCAAGAATTCGGCTGAGGGGGTGGTTGGTCGTGCTGACCCTCTGGATGATCATCTATCCGAGGAGGCTGGGGATCAGGCTGAGCTGGTGGTGGCGCGAAGATCGGCAAGACCATTGGCAGGAGCTGCAAAGGAGCGACGCCAGGCTGAACCTGGTGAAATGCCATCTGGAGCATGGAGTTGGCAACCTGCCTCCATATCTCCATCTGCGTCTGCAACTGTGCCTGTGTTTGAACATAGGCCTCCACCCGGGCCTCCACCCGTGCCTGGACCTGGGCGTCCACTCGAGTGTCGACCTGCTCTAGGACCTCCTCCCTCAGCTCAGCACGTAGAGACTCTCGATTCACATCGGAATCACCGTGCCTCCTGGGTCCCGATGTGGTTTCCTGGGACGCAGTAGTAGAAGATGAAGTCCCAACTTCATATCTGCTACTCCCGAAGACTCTGGTCCTCATCGCCCCAAACCCGAAGCCTGGAAGTCGCCCAGGGTGCTGATCACACCCTTCCATCGCCGTCTTCAGTGAGAGAGAGGGGTCTAAGGTTGACCCCTGGGACTCCCTAAGCTCAACGTCAGTTCACTGAATACGTTCCTGAAATAGAAAAACATGCAAATGATATTAAATAATTATATAAAATACAATAAATATTAAATATTTATAGAAAATACAAAATATACTTACAATAATCTACTCAGTCTCCTCTGATAATAGAGTCTCGTCATTGTGCCTGTGGGTGGCCACATACATATCTCCGTATGTGGCCCTTCGATCCTCCCTCCTCGCTGCGTCGTCGTAAATAAACATAATATAACAATTTTAATAACAATTAACAATTAAAAAACAACTAAAAAACAATTAACAATTTTAATAACAATTAATTTTAGATTTACCATCTCAGCATAAGTGCAGGAGAATGGCTTCGATCCTGCAGTATGGTGGATCGTCTGGCGTGCGTAGCTCTGTGCAGCTCGCCTGGAGATAGCCATACTGCCCGGTGACCTCCTTCACCGGACAAATCTTGCCCAGCTTTCGGGCTAGACCGGGTCAGGCATGTCTTCTGCCACCTCCTACGTAGTCCGCATGCCATCCCGGTTCTTCGAGTGGTACAGGCGATTTCGCCTGTTCTTCCACCCCTCTCCCATCTTCGAGATGGAGTAGTCCTTGTGCACATCCCGCACAGCAAATTTATTCTACAAAAAAACATATCAAAGTTAGTCAGTTTTTTTAAAAAAATAATAACTTAATTTAAAGAAATATATTAAAATTATACATTAACTTTATTCTCTCAAACCCAATCCTTGTCTTCTTTCCGCACCCTCTTCCATGTCTCAGCGCTAATGTCAAACTGGCCGTAGTTCCCTCCTTGCTTCGACAGGTATCAGTGGTACAGCTGACCGGCCTTCCCGATCGGTTGCCGTGTCAGCTCATCCTAGGGTACCACTATTCGATGGCCAGCATTGAGCTAAGAAACATCCCTCAATGCCAGCTTCTTCTTCTGCAGCCGCCCTGTCAGATCTGCACATTTCATTCAAACATTAACAATATAAATTAAATTAATTCATCAATTATAATACACAATATAAATCTAAATTACTTACCCTGAATGTCCACTTCAAAACCAGTGGACCATGAAGCAAAAGGCCGAGGGAATCCCTCTTCCCTAGCGATATCCTCATCCTCGAAGTTCTCAGCCACCTCGACTGAGATATCTGGAAGATCAAAATCTTCGACGTTGAGATATGTGTTGTCAGGATTGGTCTCAGCACCGCCAGCATCTGGAAACTCCTGCTCCTCAGGATTGGCCTCACCTCCACTTCGTTCCGGGATGTCCTCATGCGGTATCATAGGCTCTTTATCGGGCTTGCGTGTAGGATCAGGACTAGATATCTATAATAAAATAAAAAATCCATTAAAATAAAGTTAAAAAATAAAAACATAAAAAATAATTTAAAAAAATTAAAAAAATTAATACCTTTTTAGCTCAAGAATAAACTGATCTCTCTCTATTTTACTTTCTGAAACCCTTTCGATGTGACGTTTTTGAGAAAATGGAAGTTGAATATATAGAGCGAGGAGTTAGCACCGGTTTTACACAAACCGCTACAACTTAGCAGCGGTTCTAGAAAAACCGCTGCTCAAACCGCTGCAAAATAAGATCACTTCTCAGAAAACACACAAATTAGTAGCGATTTTACAAAAACCGCTGCTAAATTGGAGGGAAATTCGTGACGCTTCAATTTTACATCGGTTTATTTTGTAGCGGTTACAAAAACCGCTACAAAGTTGTGACCCTTCGTATTTTGCCGCGCTTTTTTTTTAAAAAAACCGCTGCAAATTTACGCTACAATTTTGGCTGGTCATTCGCACCACATTTTGTCGCAGTTTTAAACCGCTATTAAATAGACATCATGGCAAACGCTTATTTTCCGTGGCAAATTAGTTTAAAACCGCTACAAGTTATAGATTTTGTTGCGGTTTTTGTAACCGCTACAATGCCCCGTTTTTTTGTAGTGATGCTCAACAAAGGAATAGGGAAGATCATGTTTAATGATAGAAAAAGCTATCTTTTCCCTAACTTTATCTTGGTCAATTTGTCTAGATCTAACATTCCCTACTTGGTCTAGCATCATAGCACCAATGTCTTTATATTTTGGGAGTAAAGCACATACATTTACATAACGACGAAGGGTTGAAGTCCCATAATCCTTGCTTCCAACTACATATACTCTTCCACAACCCTTACATGCTGCCTTTTCATCTTTGCTATCCACTCTAGCTTTAGTAAAATACTTCCAAACTTCAGATGTAGTTTGCTTTTTCCCTCTTTTAGTTTGATTATCTTGAACAGAGGTTGAAGGTTGTAGATTGGACTAACTAGTTTTCCACAATAGTTTTAGCTGTGTTATTTGGATCAACATCATTCTTTTGTTCTCATTAGTTTCCATCCTCTCTATTTTGAGATCAATAGCAATAATCATCAACAAAAATACAAAACACATCTCATATTAAAACCAGAATAAAACTAAATATGATACCACAACAACAACATGTCCAAATTGAAACAAAATTGCTTCCCCAGATTAAAACTAAAATCAACAACATCTCCACAACAATTTGAGATCAATAGTATCTGAGAGCAATAATCATCAACAAAAACACAAAATGCTACAATTGAAGCACTAATCAACAGCATCTTAGTTCTCATATAGCAATTTCATACCGAAATAAAACTAGATATGATACCACAATTCAAACTAAATTCCTTCCCCATCATCAATTTTAAAGATATACTTACAAGTATGAAAACCTTAAGGAGTGGATGAATCTATTGGAGAACAGCGATAGAGTGATCTGTTGCGACGAGCTCGATCAGCTACCCTCTGTGATGAAGTGGATGAGATGCCTGTGACGGAGTGGATGACAGGATGAGCTACAACCACTCGATGGCTAGACAAGAACAGAGGTGCGACGGTGTGGACATGTGAACTCGACAGCTCGACGAACCTTAGGGAGTAGACCTATGAACTTAACGATAGCTCGAAGCCTCAATGGACAACTCGACTACTCTGGAAGACTGGAACCTTGACTGCTTCACTTGAATCTTCCTTTGGCCCTTCTTCTTGGTTTGGTTAGTTAGGTACTTAGGTCATAGACTTAGGGTTTTTAGATTTTGGGAGAGAAGAGGAGGGCACTGCGCGATGTGTGTGGGATTGGGACAGTGGGAGTATGGCTAGATGGGTGTCACGTTAGCCTGTATCTCTGTGAGAAGTGAGAACTCAGAGTGTGAGTGGGGACACCTAACCCCTTGGGCTTGGTTCGTTTGGAGCTTCCTTAGACTTGGGCTCTTGGAGTTCAGTAAATTAACACAAAAAAAATTTTGCGGGTTAGCTCGCCTGAACCTGCAGGTTAAATGGTGCGGGCCTATGTAGCCCATACCTTGATGGGCTTCTAAAACAACAACCTAAACCTGTCTTAACTTGCAGGTTGGACCTGTTTTTTGAGCTCTATTGAAATTGATGATAGTGATGATGAAGCTTAAACATGTACTTATATTTAATGGTTTTTCGTTGTTGTTGTTTAGACTTTAGAGCTAACTTGTTGGATAATATCTCTACTTTCTTTTCACTTTTCAAGTTAAAACAGGGACTTAGGTCCACAGGAGAGCCCTTAGCCCATTTGTTCACATGCCAGACTATGCAAATAGAGGTTTTGTTGCATGCTAGGCCTGAGCCCGTGTTAGGCCGGCTTGTATTCCCATATCTACTAATATATAGACTAGATATTTTTCCATGTGATGCATTAAAAAATGATAATTTAAAAATATTCCAAAAATTAAAATCATCTTTCTAACATATCATTTAAATTTCATTGAAATATATATATACACAAAAGAGAGTAAAGGAATAGCATAAATTTTCATGAAAATCAATAAAATGCATTAAAAAGGATTTAAATAATGACTTGTGACTCGTGATTTATGAATAATAATTTTGTTTGTAAGAGAAGTTTATTTATTTCTAGCAAAGTTCAAAAAACCGGATTGAACACCGAATAGGTTGAGACAGTGGTTCAAGGGTTAATGGTTATGATAGAAGTCAACATGCCCATATTAAAATAATAACATTTGATTGACAATGTTAAAATATAACAACTTTAATCATCACTAATTTCAAAATATACACAAATAAATATTACAATAGTTTAATAGTAACAATAATAAAATGAAAATATAACAACAATATGAATATTCATCCTTACAAGTTACCATCCTTCAATCATTTTATTAATAATCATTGATAACCAAAAGTATTGTTAGACTCATTTAGATTGGTAGGGACTAAGGCATAGGCATCAGGAGGAACTAAATGATGAATAGTAAAATCGTTCAAAGTCAGGGGTTAAAAAATATTTATATCTTCATTATCCTTCTAAAAAAAATTGATTAATTTGTAAAACCGGGTTGACCGGTTAGATTCTAGGTCAACTGGTTCTATGCTCCCCCAATTTAAAAGGTGAGCCATATGGGACTAAGGATTATTCAGCCTGAATCGTCCAGTTTGGTTTTTTGTTTCTTGGTTTCTAACTATGCAAGTCAAATACAAGACTTGTGTTTTACCTTTTTTAATTAATTAATAGTCATGCGCTTAACACAGACGCCGTTTTTGTTCTCAAAAGAGCAGCCTGAGATGCAATCACTAGTAAAAAAAATATTTATTTAAACCGCCTCTTTTAGATCGCATTTAGAAGATAATGCTTAAAAAATATGACTGGTGGCACTTTTGTAAATAAGAATACATAATTTAAATCATTTAGAGGTGTGGTTTAAAAGATTCTCCTTTTAAACCGCATCTTATAAAAGAGGATCTTTTTAGACCGCATGTTACATGTGCGGTCTAAAAGGGCATATTTTTAGACCGTACCTAAGAGGTGCAGTCTAAAAGAGACTCATTACCAGGTGTAATCTAAAAGAAAATGTTCCCAAATTCAAATCCTCCTGCGCACAACCTCCTGCTTCTTATTCTTCTTGGCTCATCTTCAACCATGCCTCTGTCTCTCTCTCTCTCTCTATTCTTGTTTCTTGGCTTTTATCACATCTTCGCTGATTCAACCGGAGGAAGAAAGGAAAAAAATATGGTTCTCTTGAACTTTTATTTGTTCTTCATCTAGATGTTTCCCTTTTATACTTTATTTATTTTCTTTTTGCATAGTTTCTCCTCAGGTTTAGAGATCTTCCACACAAGGCTATCCCACATGAAGACATATTTTCTCCACACAAGGGCGTTTCACATGAAGACACAGATCTGGTTGAATCTTCACAACCTTTTCATTGTCTCCACACAAGGGCATCCTGGACTCTGCACCATTGCAGTTGGAAAGACCCACCACAAGGTAGCTAAGAAAGGGGAGTAGCTACCATACGAGGCCATCGACACAGTGTCAGGCGGATCTGGAGTTGAAGTAGTACATATCAAAGGCAGATCTGGAGCTGAAGTTGCTGTTGGGGCTAGTGTTGGAAGTAGCGACGAGTGAGAATGTGAGGGATTGGAAGGAGGTCTTTGATTTTACAATACAAGAACCCACTCTTGACTCCACCTCTATTGACAAAGAAGACGACCGAGTGGCTCATTGAGAGAGCGATGGCCCTATAACCCATTGCCTGAGCTTGCTTTTGGGGTGCTCACCCATTTATTTTTCTAAAACAAAAACATTTTTAGACCGCATGAATAAATATGAGGTTTAAAAGGTTGTATTGTTTTTTTTTTAAAAAAATACCACTTTTAGACCACATGAGCCAATATGTGGTCTAAATAGTTTTTTTTTTTTAAATGCCACATTTAGACCGCATGAACCAATATGTAGTTTAAAAGTCACATTTTTATAACACATTTATATGCGATCTAAAAAATGTCTACTTTTTAAATCGGTTTTACTAAACCAACCTTCATGCGGTCTAAGTAACATTTTTTTATCCGGTTTAAAAAACACTTTTTCTACTAATGAATGGGTGAAAACACGCACGATTGATGATGGCTGAAGGCGATCTATTTTAATTTGTTCATCATTAATGGAACAGAGTTTTAGTTTTTATATGGCACATGAGGGTGCATATTATTGAATCCAACGTTTAAGTTAATTAGTTGCCATGCTGCGTATAAATTTATTCTTTTTTGCTATTATTCTTTTCAGCTCTCTCCGTTTCCCCCACCCAGAAGGTTAATTAAAAAGATATGGACTAATTTTAAGCTGAGTGTTTTGAAAATAAGTGAAGGGTTCATAAGAAGAAGGGAATGAGGTCAAATATTCAAAACTTAGCATCCCATCCAATCCAGTAAATAGGGTGGGAGTTAGTGGGGGGTATTTGCTCATCCTCGTAGGTAGGTTTGCCACAATCATTCACTCTGCATTACGTTGAGTGTGAGTGTTGTTTATGGTTAAGAATAATGAAGCTGGTGAGATAGAAGGCTAAAGGACATAGGAGGAGGAGGAGGCGATCCGAAGTGAAAATGGAGGATATACTGAAATATTGTTTGATGAGTGTGAAGAGAGGGGCACATGCTGCTGTGTTGGCTCAGGGGAGTGAGAGCCTTCTCGCTTTTCGCATATACATACATACGCATCCTACTTTACCCCAACCTGAACGTCACCCCCCCCCCCGGCTCTGTGTGTGTGTGTGTGGTTTTATCACCATCCATCCACTCACTCTAACCTTTCCCACCAACTCACATCATCTAGAAGGCCTCTGTGTCAAAAGCCTATAAAAATCACACTCTCAGCTCCTTCCTCGCCGGCCTTATTGCCCCCTCCATCAACCAACCCCTCTCTCTCTCTCCACCTCTTCCGATTCATTCAACATGGGAAGGTCTCCTTGCTGTGAGAAGGCCCACACCAACAAAGGCGCTTGGACCAAGGAGGAAGACGATCGCCTCATCGCTTACATCCGCGCTCACGGCGAGGGCTGCTGGCGCTCCCTCCCCAAAGCCGCCGGCCTCCTCCGATGTGGCAAGAGCTGCCGCCTCCGCTGGATCAACTACCTCCGCCCCGACCTCAAACGCGGCAACTTCACCGAAGAAGAAGACGAGCTCATCATCAAACTCCACAGCCTTCTCGGTAACAAGTAAGACCATCCATCTCCCTTCCCCCCGGCCCCGACTCCTATCCAATTTCACTTACCCTCTCTTTACTTCAGGTGGTCTCTCATCGCCGGAAGATTGCCCGGAAGAACGGACAATGAGATCAAGAAC
>QFDD01004045.1:0-14697 GCA_006871305.1 Vachellia collinsii
TGTGTGCTCATCCTTCTTTCATCTTCATTAATTTCTAATGATTCCATTCTTACTCTATCCAATATCATTATCTATTTTTATCAACTTATGATTTGGATATTTTGATTAATCAAGGTTTGAATAGAAAATTTTTGAAACACCCAATTCACCCCCCCTCTTGGGTGTCGGCCATCCTAACATGTTTCAGATCTCTTCTTCCTCCATCATTCCTCCATTATTCCTGCATTCCTAATTTTTCTTCCATTCCTCATTCTTAGTCCATTGCTCTATCAGTCTGTGATGGAACGTTAATGGTGGTGTTCTTCATGGTAAATCGTGGCTAGTACTCTATTCTTTAATTCAACAACAATGGCAGGAGCTTGAGTTTTCAAAGGGGAGTTTTAGTTACTTTAATTTCTAATCCAATAATTGTTTAACAATTCCTAGGTTTTAGGATATTTTTTCTAATTATTGGAACAATTTGTATTATTTAATCTGATTATATTTAGGAAATTATTGTGACTGGATTATTATTTAGCACTTGATGTTAGACTAATTATAGCTTTAATTTCAATTATAATGTTGTGGAACAACATTTGTATTGATTTTAGAGTTAATATACTGTGATTTTCTAAGGTAGCTTCGAATCTTGGATTGTATTGTCTCTGGCTAGCTTTAATTCTATTAATATGAATTTAAAAGTTACAATTAAGCATTGGTTTTTATTATCCTTAATTCCATTTTGCTATTCTAGTTGTAGTTAGTAAGTTGGAATTTTGGAAAATATTTTGTGACAATTCGAGGTGGCTCGGTTGTTGGATTAAAGCTTAATTATAATTCTTAGTTCATGAGTTTAACTCCTATATCTATTGAAGTTATGATTGTCTGTGTTGTTGAATTGGAGGATTGATTATTACCATTGTTTATTTGTGTGTTTCATTTTCATTCCCTTCACCATCATTCGTTTTAATCATTTTCATATAAAAATATAAAAAATAAGTATTTTAATTTCAATTTAATTCATAACATTTAGCTAGAAATTCCTCAAATTAATATATTTCTTTTTAGTTTAGGTTGCTTGCATTTCTTTACTAGGATTTAATTTCATTTTTTGGCTCCTTAAAGTGAATATGACCCGGATTGTAACTATATTACATTAATTTGGTTAATTTTTGAAGTGGACCTAAGGCGACTAACAGTCTATCCTTCAGTATGTTCTTATCTTTCGTCTTGAATGCTCTTCATTTATAGTTCGGTGGCAATAAATATCCATTAGACAGAGCTTCATTTTCATTACTCTCAGCTTCATTGTTCAATGTTGTGCATTGAATGCTTCTGACACATGGTATGGTCGTGTTTAGAAAGTTTGGTCCATTAAGTGCACGCCAATGAAGCAATCAAATGACCCATTCCTTGTTGCTAAGTAGGAAAAGTAAGCATTTATGAGTTCAAAATAGATTCAAATAAATAAAGTATGAAAGTGAAAATATTATGAATAAAGTTGAATTTCTAACAAACCAAAATACTGTCAGTAAAAGTAAGCAGTCGAGTTTTATTGATAATACTCAAGTGTTGTTGGCAAAACAAACCAGTCAAATCTCATTAATTTGAAGGTTATTTGCATTTTAGTGATAATACTTGAGTGTTCACAATACTTTTAAGGTATACTCAAGTTTTGAAAGAAGTATTGTTATAAAACATAAGAACACTTTTGTTGATACTTGATTGTTGAAAGCAAAACTAGAGAGTGTTGACAATACTCGAGTTCTAACAGTGATACTTGAGTGTTTGTGAGCCAATTTGTTATTAATGCTTTCAATAATTCTTGAGTATACACAAAAGTGTTGTCAGTGCTCGAGCATTGGAAATGAAACTCAAGTTTCAATAAGTTCTTCTAAAGTTAATTGCTTACTTGACTCTAGATGCTCGAGTTCTGTGATCCCATACTTGAGTATTGTGAGTTCCTGAAAAGTCAGAGCAAGCAGTTCCTATGATCCTCGAGTATCCTTTGGAGTATAAAGTTTAAGAAGAAGGTTTTGAGCTCGATATTTGAGTATTGTTTCATAATACTTGAGGATTATCAACACTCTTATGAGTACTCAAGTTTTCAAAAGTAGTATTTGTAGCTTGATACTCGAGTATTATTATGTAGTACTCAAGTATTGACAATACTGTCATGAGTACTCAAGTGTTCTTGAAAGTGTTATGTTTTGAAATTAGTTTTACTCCACGATACTCGAGTATTAAAGCTTAATACTTGAGTATTGTTAGTACTTTCACCGATACTTGAGTGCCATTGAAAGTGTTGAGTTTTGAGAACTATTTTTGTTTAACGATACTCGAGTATTGAGACTCAATACTCGAGTGTTGTCAACACTTTAACCAATACTTGAGTGTCACTGAAAGTCAACAGTTTTGAGAGCTAATTTTGTTCAACGATACTCGAGTATTGAGACTCAATACTCGAGTGTTGTCAATACTTTCACCAATACTCAAGTGTTATTGAAAGTTATATGAAAAACTTATTCATAATCCCTGAAAAAACATGTTTGTCATCATCAAAACATTATCTCAATAGGTTGCTAAGGGGCAGAAGATTGGGCCCCATCCTGAGGTGCTCGTGATGGACCAGAGGACATCCTTTTCCTCTTTTTGCTCTTTATAGGTCCTTGTCTTAGAGTGATCTGAACCTCAGTCTTCATTATGTGAAGATGAGTCTCTAAGAATTTGATAGGCTTGAAGGGCTTCTGATCCCTCATGTTGTGCCAAATCTTGTGTTGCTCAAGGATCCTAGAAACCAACCAAGGACAAGGGACTGTCATCCTCTTAGATTTGGAGAACCTAAACCTCTAAATCTCATTGAAGACCAGTTATCCTATGTTCCTCTTCTCCTTGGCCATGATGGAAGCCAGCATATGATAATCTGAGGTCACCAAGTGAGTGAAGTGCTTACTTTTATTCACTAAACATCTAGAATAGATGTAGTAAATAATCCTCTAAATAGGGGGCATGGTCAAAGGTTCAAAATTCAGTCCAGAATAAGGTTCTCCTGGCCTAAGCAATTCATATATCTCCTCAGATGTAAAAGTCTTCAATTTAGAGTCAAATTCATGTGTGCCTACATATGAATTTAGCAAATTAGCAGTTATGCTAATGTCATCCCCTCTAATCTTAGTACGGAGAGAATATAAGATAATTTTTCCATCATTATTAGTGGTAGAGTCGACACCATATTATTGTGGAATATCCTCACCATATCAAGGGAAAAAGTAGTTTTGATCTTCAGCAAGTTTTCATAATGACCCAGATAATCTTTCAAATAATTCTCGAGTGTGTTCTTCGCATATTCTAAATCAACATACATTGCAGGGCATAAATCTCTAGATTTATATAGATTCTCATAGTTACCTAAGATGTTGCTAGTGTTGATGTATACATTTTTCATATTGAACCCCTATGGTGCTTCAATGGCCGTCTATTCATATGCTTGAGGAGTCTCAAAAGTGGTGGTCCTTTGTGCCTTCATCTTTCTTCTGGGAACAAGGACTCTCTTGCTTGGTGAGACACTCTGAGTTTTAGAGTCAAAGTGCTCGGCCCAAGAGGTCTCAGGTTAAGAGGAAGATACCATCGGTGCTTTGCTTTTGTCCTTCAAAATGAGAATAGATTTGGGCTTCTCTATTCTTGATTTCCTCACAAATGGAGTCTCAGTTTCTTCCTCCAAAGGTTATGTTATTCATACTCTCTTCAGTGGATGAGATGGAGTGGATTGGGATTGAAAAGGACCACTTGAGGTTTGCTTTCAAGACTTTGGAGGATTCCAGGGGATGATTTTTATTCATGGCATGGGAAACAAAGGAAAAGGAAAAGGAAGAATTGAAAATTTTTTTGAGGAAAGAAGGTTGTCGGTGTCATAGAAATAGTTCAAGAGATTGAAAGATGAGATGAGAGAAATGGAAGAATTTGAGTGAGGGGTTATGATTAGGAGCAGTTATGGGGACGTTTTGTATGGTTTTTGATAATTTTAAACTGTGGAAATGAAAATTTGAAAGTAGGGATAGGGTTTACTCGATTTTTGTGAAAGAAGGAAATGTTAGAATAGGATTTGACCAAGAGGGGGATGAATTGGTCTAAATAAATTTTCACAACTTTTGAAATAAAACAGAGAGCAAGAAATAATGAACATAGAGATTTATACTGGTTCGATCCACTTGACCTACGTCCAGTTGATAGAACCCAATATTTACAAGGTTTTCTTGAGTGTTTTATGGTGTTTTGTAACACCTTTACCCTCATTTTACATGCATTTATACCATTATTGATTATATTGATTCATGCATTGCATTGTGCTTACTTTAGGGTAAAAATGGGTAATTTATCTCATCCAATCTGTGAATGCCTTTATCTTTAATTCATTTAACTTCTACAAAGCTCTTTGCCTTTATTTGTAGGCATTTGGAGGAGATTTCAAGACCCAAGATCGAACATTGAAGGAGCCACAAGTTCATCGATAGATAAAAATAGTCAAAAGAGCCCTCTTCCACTTTTAGGTCGTGACCTGAGACTTTCGGTCATGACTTAGATGTATTTTTCAGAAGATGTGCATTTTTCAACACGTCACGGTGTAGTTAACCCAAGTCGCAACTTGACTCCTCCCAAGTCAAGACCTCAATGCTTATTACTGAAGCTATGCATTTTGAATTAGGTTATTTATCTACTACATATATAGGAGGAGCCACCACGAACCAGAGACCATCTCCACTCTCAGATTTGCAGAGGAGAGCCCCCAGCACTACTCTCTCAGCCTCCCAACTTCCCCAACCATTCCCTCTTCCATTTTCTTCATTTCTCAACCATTTTCTGCACCTCCAACCCATTTAAACTAGTTCCACTACCTTCTTCTCCATATTTTCCACACCCTTTTTAGTTTCTCTTATGGCAGAACATATATGTAGTGATAGCTCCATTTTGGAAGCAATAAGAGGCTAAAATCCTTGGTCTCTTGGTGAAGGAAAACAAAGCTTGAGTTCATGGGCTCATTAGGGGAGGTTTTTCTTAGTCTTAATCTATGTTTGAACTTGTGTTGATTATTTGTAGATTTAGGGATTCCTAATGTCATGTAAACCAAGATTATAGATTTGTGATTTTGTTATTGGACTATGTATTTGGATTGGATGATGTGTTTATGCTAAATTACATTATGCGTTGTAGTTGTGATTAATCCATTGTATCTACTTAGTTGTCAATGATTATTGATAGTTAATGTATGTGTTTAGATTCTGTGGTTGTTGATTTACAATCATTGGAGCATTTGCATCATCCATTCATTTACACTCTAAGAGGTTTTAAACAATGATTTAAGTAGTGTCGATTAACTTGGATTCAAGTGGGTTTGCATTAATTAAATCATTGGACCTAAGTGATTGCTTAGGGTTTTCATTTAGACTTAAAGAGAATTAACTCCCATATCATTTTGAGAGCAATGATAGCTAAGGTCCCATCATCAAGGGCCTATCTCACCATACATTCACTTTGATTCAACTATTCATCATCAAAGCAAAATACCAAAAAGATTTACTTGTTGCATTGTTTTGTTACAACTGTTTACTCAAATCAAAACCCCCTTTATATACCTAAGTTCAACATGTTTTTGATAGCCAATTTAGACTAGGTTTACCAATAAACTGTTCCTCGAGAAGAACGTTTTGTTGCCATCTATACTACATTATTTTGGTGCAATTATTTTGTATCGAACCGGAAGGCGACAAAACAGTGTCCGATCAATGGCATCGTTGCCGGGGAGCCAAGTAATTGGTTCCCTAGTAATTGGTTATTATCACTATTGTTGATTTGGGTTGATTCTTGTTGAGTTTAGATTTAGCTTTCAATTTTGACATTGCATAGCATACAAATTTTGCAGAAATACAAACAAATATCTTGATTTTATGTCATACCTTTCATTTGCATTTTGCATACCATTTTGCATTTGTTTCTAATTGATCCTAAGAGTTTAGCCATTTGCCTAAAAGCTTTGAACATTTTGTATCAATTTTGAAGCATTTGGTTGACTAATTTGGTGAATTTTTGCGAGAGCAACACTCTGTGTCAAGTCGCGACCTGGGAGTATCAGGTCGTGACTTGAATAATTTCAAGTCACAATCTCAACCCCTAGTTCCAGGATTGCTCTCGGTACATTTCAAGTCGTGATCTGGTCCTTCAATGTCATGACCTAGGTGTATTTTTCATCCAAATTTGTTTTCTAAGTGTCCCCATTTTCAAATTTGCTCTCGATACACTTAAAGTTGCGACTTGGACATCTAAAATTGTGACCTGGGTGTGCTTTCTCACCAAAAATGCTTCTAAGTGTCCAAACTTGTTGCTGCTTCCCTACGTTTGATTTTTGCACATACCTTGAGAGTGTATAGCACTTTGTACACCTCAAGATCACTGAGAATCACAGAGAATTGATTGATTTTAAATTTTACAACTTGATTTATCAATTCACCTTTAAAATCTCACTTTCTGTGGAAGTTATGGGTCAAAACTCTGAAATTATACAACGTGAGCTAGATTTTCTTCAAGCCTCTGTATTTGGTCAAAAGGAATATGAACTTGGTCAAGAATGTGGTAGTCCATTGATCGGACACGGTTTTGTCGCTTTCCGGTTCGATACAAAATGATTACACCAAATTAATGCAGTATAGTGGACAACCAATCGTTCTTCTCGAGGAGCAGTTTATTGATTATCCTAGTCTAAATTGGTTATCAAAAACATGTTGAACTTGGGTATGAAAAGGGGGTTTTAGTTTATGGAAACTATGGTGCAATAACAAAACAATGTAAGAAGTAAATCTTTTTGGTATTTTCGTTTAACAATGGAATGGTTGAATTAAGTCAAAGATATGAAGAGATAGGCCCTTGGTGATGGGAACTTGGCTGTCATCGCTCTCAAAATGATATGGAAGTTTATAACTCTCTAAATCTAGATAAAAACCCCAAGCAATCACTTAGGTTCAATGCTTTAATTAATGAAAACTCACTTGGATCCAAGTTAATTACCACCTCTTAAAACATTGTTTAAAACCACTTAGAGTGTAATTGAATAGGTGATGCAAATGCTCCAATGATTGTAAATCAACAACCAAAGAACCAAACACACATTAACTATCAACAATCATTGACAATTAATTGAACACAATGAATTAATCACAACTGCAAGGCTTATATCTGAATCAGCCTAAACACATCCTCCAATCCATATACATAGTCCAATCACAAAATCACATATCTGTAATCTTGATTTACTTGGTAGTAGAAATTCCTAAATCTAGAAATAACCAACACAAGTTCAAAAATAGATTAAGACTAATAAAAACTCCCCTAATGAGCCCATGAACTCAAGCTTTGTTTTCCTTCACCAAGAGACTAAGGATTTTAGCCTCTCATTGCTTCCAAAATGCAGCTATCACTACATATATGTTCTGCCATGAGAGAAACTAAAAAAGGAGTGGAAATTATGGAGAAGAAGGTAGTGGAACTGGTTTGAATGGGTTGGAGGTGCAGAAAATCGTTCAGAAATGAAGAAAATGGAAGAGAGAATGGATGGGGAAGTTGGAAGGCTGAGAGAACAGTGCTGGGGGCTCGCCTCTGCAAATCTGCAGAGTGGAGACGTATCTGGTTCGTGGTAGCTGCTTCCAATATATGTAGTAGATGAATGACCTAATTCAAAACGCATAGCTTCTGTAATTAGCACTTTGGTCACGCCCTGGAAGAGTGAGGTCACAACCTAGTAACAGTCAAGTTGCGACCTAGGAAAATTGCATCGCGACGTGTGGCCAAACACGTACATCTTCTGAAAAATACATCCAAGTCACAACCTGGACATTTAGGTCACGACCTCATGGTGGTAGAGGGCTTCTTCGCTTATTTGTAGCTCTTGATGAACTTGTGTCTCCTTCAATACTCCATCTTGGGTCTTGAAATCTCCTCCAAATGCCTACAAATAAAGGCAAAGAGCTTTGTAGAAGTTAAATGAATTAAAGATAAAGGCATTCGTAGTTTGGATGAGATAAATGACCCATTTTTACCCTTAATTAAGCACAATGCAATGTATGAATCAATATAATTAGTAATGGTATAAATGCATGTAAAATGAGGTTAAAGGTGTTACAAAACACCATAAAACACTCAAGAAAACCTTGTAAATATTGGGTTCTATCATCCATTTCTCAATCCACCTTGTGTATTTTAGTGATAAACGCTAATATTTACATGGTTTTCCTGCTTAATTTTGGGTCATTTTGTAGCTCAATTGCCCTATCTTGTGTTAAATTGAACCTCTCTTACCTTTGTGGTCATACATTGCATATACAATAACACAAAAGGAAAAAAATTGAGTTAATTGTGCCTCTCTCAGCTATACATGCTTTTGAGCTCCAGTGTTTTATGCTTTAACAAGCTCTTCTTCGTTTTGTTGCAGATGTCTAGGTGAGATATTCAAGCGCTCGATGACGAAACTGAAGGGCATGTAATTCAGGACTGAGAGGAGTACCTCTGGATCATTTTTGTCGCGACCAAATATAATGGGTCGTGACTTGTTTGTAATTCCTGGGGCTCTGGTGACCACACAAGTCGCGACATGTTTTATATACATCATGACATTTAGCTATGTTAGTCGCAACATATGTGCATGTTAGTCGCGACATTATCATGTGGAAATGATGCTATGCGTTTTGAGCTTAGGTCAGCAGCTGGATCTAACTAAAAGGGAACAATCACAAAAATGTACCTCATTCTGCACTTTTCAGAGAGAAAATCCAGGAGCCATCTGTGTTCTCTATACTCTCCTTCCATTCTGCAGATCTTCTTCCATCTTCTCAACACTTCATCTCCATTTTTCATCTTCCACACTTTCTCTACATTCCAACCACTCTCTACTGCACTTTTTCCTTTCTGATCTTCCTCTCCTGATGGCTGAGCATAAGAGTGATGATTGTTGCGTCCTTGGAATCATGAGAGGCTAGACTCTTAGCCTCTTGGTGATGGAGAGCAAGGCTTGAGCCAGAGAATCATTGGGGAGTATTCCTAGCCCAATCTTGTCTTTGAATGCTGTAGAGATCTTTAGATCTAGAGACTTCTACTACTATGAACTTCAAGTTGCAGATCTGCAAATTTATGATTTGGCTATGTAATTGGATTGGTTGTTGTTCATATGGATTAGAATTTATGAATTTCATATTTGATTCCTTGTGTTCACTAGGTTATCAATGATTATTGATAATTAGTTGTTCATTTGATTTTTTGTGATTGTGATTGCAATCCATCAAAGGCATGAGCATCAATTACTCCTTCTACATTCTGAGTGGCGCTGAACAATGTTTTAAGGAATGTTGTTTGACTTGGATTCAAGCAAATGTACATTAATTGAACCATTGGACCTAAGTGATAGCTTAGGGTTTATTAACTAAACTCAAAAAGATTGATCTCCTATAACTAAACCAAGGCAGGGATAGTTAATTTTCCATCACTGAGAATCTATTCATTATACTCCCTTTTAATCCAAACTATACTTTCAATCACTGAAAACAAAAAAAATATTTTACCACAAGTTCTGCATTTCATTCTGTTGCTTAGACTAAAACCCCCCTTATTTTACAAACTCAAGTTTAACATGTTCTTAATAACCAATTTAGACTAGGATAACCAATAAACTGCTCCTTGAGAAGAACGATCGATTGCTCACTATACTACCTTACTGTAGGAGTAATCATTTTTGTATTGAACCGGAAGGTGACAAAACCATGTATGATCACTTACCATCAACCTTCATTTCAAACCTTTGAACCATCATTTCCACTCTATACTCCATACCATAAACCTCCGCCTCCATCATACAATCCATATTCTAACCCATATTTTGAACCTCAACCATTATTCCCTCCATATGACTATCCACTTCCTCCACAATATGATCCATATATACAACCTCTGTCTCCATCCTACTTACCTTCCTCTGACCCTCCATTCACCCCATATGACTATCCTTACCAATCCACTTTCCACCAACCTCAACCACCTCTTGAACCCTTCCCTCTATTTCACCCTACTACACCTCAACCAAGTGACCTAGATATTCCTCCTTCTTCCTATGACTTGGACGTTCTATCCAATGACTTAACAAGAAAGTATGATGCACTCAAAGAGAGATACCTAGTGCTACTCATGAATCAAGGAACACCTAGAAAATCTAAAGAGATGACCGATATTGAGGAGTTCTTCAAGGCATATTATGATCATATGTTATGGGTACATACAGAAGGTGAAAATGAAAATCCTTCGCCTGCAGACCTACTAGAGAAGGAGCAACGAGTTCAAACTCAAGAATTGACTGCCACTTCACATGTGGAGATTTTGCGGCCTCCTATACCTCCACCCAAGACAACCATACAAGGAGCTGAGGTACAACAAGTACATTACCAACTTCCAGAGGAGTCATCCTATATCTTAGGTAATATTGCTCCTGTACTTGAGGAGATTAATCCTCCTCTCACTACTATCATGTCTGTTGAAGCTTCTTTTGAAATGAGTGATAGTGAGGTGGATGAAGAAATTGAAATCGAATCCCCTCACATGTATGAAATTGTCAATGCTCATTTGAATGTTTTAATGGTACTTTAGTTGGAAATGTTTCTTGCTCTTCCACTACTTCCTTGTGTGATGAAAATGCTTCTTTTCCTAGTGGTACACATGATGATAAAATTAAGTTAAATGAGCATTTTCCTTGTTCTCGTGATGATGAGGTTATAAGTGCGAAATATGATAAGCTAGAAATTATAGAGGTTGATTCAATAAGGAATGATTCGATAATTTTGAATGACAATACTGTGAATGCCAATGAATCATTCCAACAAATTTTATCCTGTGATTTACCACCTGATTTAGAGCCTTCTAATGATCAGGATGATAATTTCACTCAATTTTCTTTTTCTTCCACTGTTTTACCTCCCACCTCTAGTAATTGTAATGATGATGTGATGTGCTTCAACATATGTTAGTTGGATTCCCTACTTTCCACTTTACAAGCACAAGAGAGTTTTAAAAATATAACTTTTTGTTTGGTTCCTACTGAAGGGAATCTCATTGACTTTCTTGGTTGTGGTTCATACTTGGAGAGTTTTGTTCCTAAGATGTCTTCACTTTACTCTTTCTCTCTCCATGTCTGCATTCTTGGACTGGATACTACTATTAGTCCAATGTTTGTTTTGTAGAATCATACTAGGCAAGGCTGTAACGACAAGCCTTATATTTTGGAACCTTTATCTATTGATCCAGAGCCACCTCCAAGAACATCCATTGTGGGAGGGGATGTAAGGAAGAAATGCATGTTTCCCATCCGAGATGAGAACTTCTCCTACAAGAGTCTACAGAGATTTAAACGAAAGGTTTGTCTCTTTCCTTACTTGTCGTCTTCTTACTTTCATATGATTGGTTTGGCTTATTTTGTTGATGAAGAAGATAAGTGTGGGGGGGACTAAATCCATTAGTAAAAGCTAGCTTTGTTTTGTTTTCTCCCCTATTGGGCCTAGTTCCTCTGTCATCCCTTTACCCCTTACTTATGTTTCATTGTTATATCATGCATTGAGTAAAATACATTGTTTAAGTATGGGGGAGGAATTATGCTTGTGATGAGCTCCACTCAATTTTGTTGAAAATTTGTGTCTAATCCAATCTTTCATCATCAATCTTCAGTTTTGAGTTCATATTTTTTTTTCTAGTGATGAATTGTTGAGAATTGGATTAATTTTACTATTTTGATGCTTGCTAAAGAGGTTGTGCATGCACAAGTATACAAGGCTTTGAAATTTTTTAGTTTTGGTAGGTCTGTGTACATTTTCAGTCGTGACTTGTATGGTATAAGTCGCGACCTGTTATCTGAAACTTGCGTGTAGTGTTTTTTCTCTTTGCCTTAAGCAATGTTGTATGGAAAAACCCTTTTAACCTACCTTTGCATTGTTTTCAAGCAATTTCTTAGCCTTTTCAATCCAACCTCATTGCATCAACCAAAGGAAACCATTCTCACCATTTTTTTAATCACCATCCAAAGGTTTGCTTTTGTGATAAGTGTTCTAATGCCATATGAATAGTCCATGTTCATTGAAACTTTATGTCTGATCAGTGGAGATATAAACCCCTGTTGGAAGGATATCTTTGAGCCTTAATTCCTATATTGAGTGATTATTCATGTGGTCTGCATTCTCTAGAACTTGTTCTAGTTCTTAGTCAAATCATGACATGTTTTAATGCGATGAACATGATAGAAGCATTCATTTCTAAACCTTCTTTCCCCCAAACACAAGCCCTCACGTCATTTACACCCTTTGTTAACCCTTTTGAGCCATTCAACAAGTGTTGTGTATGCATATATTCTTAGAAACTTGAGAACATCTTAGTAGAATTAAATTTGAATTTGTACATGAAGAAAAGAAGTATGCTTATAATAAAACGCCATGACCCTCAGTTAAAAAAAAGGAAACAAAAAAAAAGGAAAGAAAATAAAATAAATGAAAAAAAAGAAAGAGAAAATAAAAAGAAAATAAAAATTGAGAAAAATATTTGAAACAATTCTTCATAAAGCTTCATTTGGTAATTAGTTGTTACTCTTGAGTCATTGATTGATAGCATGCATGCACATAACACTTATTTCTCTTTTTCATCTATTCCATGTGGCCTATTTCCATCATTACAAGCCATAAAATTCTCTTGATTCATTGTATTGATGCATTAATAGTGGAGATTTTAGGACTATTACAAGCTTATGGTAGAGTGTTTTCTACTTGAATTTTGAGTGAAAAGAATCCCAATGAGAGATAGTGAGCAAACACTTATGCCTTGTGAGTGATTCTCAAGTGTTCATGCATTTAGAATCAATTGTATTTTGTATCTAATTATATGGCATTGTTCATGTTATCATTTTTGTTTTCCTAGAGGATGTTGTTTGATTGGTTCTTGAGATCATTCTTGAGCATGTTGATTTCCCATGTAGCTCTTGTACTTTCTTTGGAATGATTTAAGTCTTTGTCCAGGAGTACAAAGGTTTAAGTGTGGGGTAGTAATAGAACCCAATATTTACAAGGTTTTCTTGAGTGTTTTATGGTGTTTTGTAACACCTTTCCCACATTTTACATGCATTTATACCATTATTGATTATATTGATTCATGCATTACATTGTGCTTACTTTAGGGTAAAAATGGGTAATTTATCTCATACAATCTGTGAATGCCTTCATCTTTAATTCATTTAACTTCTTCAAAGCTCTTTGCCTTTATTTGTAGGCATTTGGAGGAGATTTCAAGACCCAAGATCGAACATTGAAGGAGCCACAAGTTCATCGAGAGATAAAAATTGTCAAAAGAGCCCTCTGCCACTTTTAGGTCGGACCTGAGACTTTAAGTCATGACTTGGATGTATTTTTTAGAAGATGTGCATTTTGCAACACATCGCGACTCAGTTGACCCAAGTCGCAACTTGATTGCTCCCACGTCGCGACCTAACTCTTCCAAGTCTTGACCTAAGTGCTTATTACTGAAGCTACGCGTTTTGAATTAGGTTAGTTATCTACAACATATATGGGAGGAGCCACCACAAACTGGAGATGATCTCCACTCTATAGATTTGCAGAGGAGATTCCCTAGCACTACTCTCTCAGCCTCCCAACTTCCCCAACCATTCCCTCTTCCATTTTCTTCATTTCTCAACCATTTTCTGCACCTCCAACCCATTCAAACTAGTTCCACTACCTTCTTCTCCATATTTTCCACACCCTTTTTAGTTTCTCTCATGGTAGAACATATATGTAGTGATAGCTACGTTTAGGAAGCAATGAGAGGCTAAAATCCTTGGTCTCTTGGTGGAGGAAAACAAAGCTTGAATTCATGGGCTCATTAGGGGAATTTTTCTTAGTCTTAATCTATGTTTGAACTTGTGTTGATTAGGGGAATTTTTCTTATTCTTAATCTATGTTTGAACTTATTCTTATTCATATTTTCCACACCCTTTTTAGTTTCTCTCATGGTAGAACATATATGTAGTGATAGCTACGTTTAGGAAGCAATGAGAGGCTAAAATCCTTGGTCTCTTGGTGGAGGAAAACAAAGCTTGAATTCATGGGCTCATTAGGGGAATTTTTCTTAGTCTTAATCTATGTTTGAACTTGTGTTGATTAGGGGAATTTTTCTTATTCTTAATCTATGTTTGAACTTATTCTTATTCATATTTTCCACACCCTTTTTAGTTTCTCTCATGGTAGAACATATATGTAGTGATAGCTACGTTTAGGAAGCAATGAGAGGCTAAAATCCTTGGTCTCTTGGTGGAGGAAAACAAAGCTTGAATTCATGGGCTCATTAGGGGAATTTTTCTTAGTCTTAATCTATGTTTGAACTTGTGTTGATTAGGGGAATTTTTCTTATTCTTAATCTATGTTTGAACTTATTCTTATTCATATTTTCCACACCCTTTTTAGTTTCTCTCATGGTAGAACATATATGTAGTGATAGCTACGTTTAGGAAGCAATGAGAGGCTAAAATCCTTGGTCTCTTGGTGGAGGAAAACAAAGCTTGAATTCATGGGCTCATTAGGGGAATTTTTCTTAGTCTTAATCTATGTTTGAACTTGTGTTGATTAGGGGAATTTTTCTTATTCTTAATCTATGTTTGAACTT
>QFDD01004046.1:0-15524 GCA_006871305.1 Vachellia collinsii
TTATTATTATTATTATTACAAGCCCCGCTCACCACATTCATTCAACTCTTCACGTTTTATTTATTATAATAATACTTTTCCTTTACAGGAACTACAACGATTTTCCTCGATTATAAATCGGAGAAGACGGCAGAGCTATTGCTCTATTTTATATTCTCAAATGCATCACTCTTTTTTTCCCCTTTTTCTTTTCTTTTTTTAAATGACTCGTTTTCTTTTATTAAATACTACTCGATGTAAAGCAATGTTTTATACACTCATGATCTATTTTATTCTAAACTTCTCACTTTCTCGTTCAAATTTTAGTATGTTACCAATCATCAATATTCCGCGCTATCTCTGCTTATTTTGATTACATACAATACAATGCGTTAAGATATCAAAAAATAAGGTAACACAATGTTTAATTTGGATGATATTTCCTAGAATTCGTCTTGCTCCTCGGGATGAATTACAGTACAAGGAAATTATAAAGCCGGTGTTTCTTCGCTAGGCAAGTACTATTGAGATGCACGATTGAATACAAAATATTTTAACCAGACCTAGACTAGCTATAACTGGAGGATCGTGGATTACTTGTTCTGCCTCCGTTGTGCCCGTATGTGTATATATATATATATATATTGAAAGAGACACGCACTCACGCGGTGACACATATATGAGTTTTAATTTTTACGTACGCATCGAGAAATATTTTTGCAAAACTGAGAACGTTGTCTTCCACACACACGGGGCAGATAAAAGAAATTAATAGCCTTCTGGTTTTGTTCCATTGCATATATGTACTGTATGCAATCAATACACACGACAGTCAATTTACATTTCCCACAACCTTATACTTAAAAAGGTGCATGACGGACATGAAATCATAAAGTAGAATCGGATCGCCGTCTGTGAATATCCAGAATATAAAATATGGCGGGGAGTTTGAAGGAGGGTTAGGTTAAATTAAAAAAGGCAACATCTGCAGTACAATGGGGTGGCCAAGTTGAAAACTGGTATGGGAACTGAGGAGGATCAACGGACAAGTTAGTAACAAGTCTGTCCTTTCCAAAGTCCCACAAAACGATTTTGTTTTGTTTGTTATTATATAGCAGTGAGACCCGATCCAACGCAGCATAGCGAAACCGTGGGGCCTGCCTTCATTGGTACGTGTCACAGTTCTTAACGATAGATCATAACTTCTAATTACGTACACTGTAAACACAGAACCATGGTTCTCGGTTTCTAATCATGAGTCGCCACTCCAAACTCAATGGGACATGGACAAAACTTGTTGAGTTTTAGGTAAGCTATTGTAAATTAGAGATTAGCTAGGTTTCTTTCTCTCCGGTTATTCAGTAATTAATCTGATTGATGTTATGGGTTTTGTTTACTTTTCGGATTGACGCAATCAGGAATTTAATAAGACTAAAACTAACAAAGTGGGTCAACCACAACAGAGAAGAGTGTGCGTGTAGCCCAATGCAAAAAATACAACTTGGCTTTCTGTAGTGATCTTACAGACAACAGGTTATTACTGATTTAGACCAGGAAACGAGCAAAAAAAATGTCGAACTAATACAAAGAAGTAAATGTTCAGCCGCAAAGCTTGTATTCAATGTTCAGCATCACAACTCAAAAAGGAATTAGAAAGAAGAAGCAGAAAAGAGGAGGAGGAAGAATTGATCAGGTGGATTAGCCGTAGGCCTCAATATGGTTTTCCAACTTTTACTGGATCTCCATATATTATTTGGGTTCGGCTCACTATAAATTTAAGCCCAACAGTGTGTGATTCTCATCTTCGGTATATTTTTTGTCTTGCTTCAGTTTCATGATTTAATGCCAACAAATGTTATACTAGTTGATAAAAAATTGATTTACAATTGAGTTTGGAGGATCCAACTCTTCTAAACAAGAAAAAACTGTTTCATGATTCGATCCTTTGTCAATGGGTCCGGAATTAGATCTCTGCTTTCGATGTATATGTTTCGTTTGAAATCATTACATTCATTTATGATTTATTCCATCCATAAAAAAGTTTAGAGGTACTGTCCTCATCAAAAGATGATTTTTTTTATGCTATCTTTTCTAAAATTTTCTTTTTATTTTTGATATATCATACACATAATGTATAAATAATTTACGATATACTGCTAACAGAGCTAACAATTCATTTATCTATAACATCGACTAAGTGATAATGAGTGGAAAATTATTTTATTTTAATTGTCATTACTTTCGCTAATTTAATATATGGCAGTTTCAAATAAATAAGCGATCACCGGTAACACCATATAGTATTACCGCTATATTACATTCATTTCTACAAGGTGATGAGATGAAAACACCTGTGGACCCTCTCCGCCACGGATGAGGAGGATGCATTACACAGAAACACACACACGAACAAAAGCGCTCACAGATAATAATCTTGTTAGATTCAACCGTCGAGAAGCTATTTCAGTACACATGGAAATCGAGAGGGATATCAATGTTTGATGAGATGAAAGACGAATATCTCCTTAATTAACACAGAGAGGCAGGATTAAGAGAAACTTGCAGAGAGAAATAACAAATTAAAGGGAACGACGACATATCCATAATAACGCTAGTAGGAACAAGTGCAGAAAACCATAACCCGGAAAAGGAAAAAGGAAAAGTTTTCAAATCGCTTTTATTCCCCATCCTTGTTATCTCTGAGGCCTGAATAAGGCGTAAGCCAACGCACGCTTTCCCCCTCCAGTCTCCTTATTGTTTGTCCATGCTTATCTATTTCCTAAAGAATCTAGATATATCTGATCATTGGTGCCCATGGATAAAGATGCAAGTCAGGAAGAGGAGCCACTTTAGATTTTTTTAGTGGAAGTTGTTCATTCCCCGCTTAATTAAACAGGCCACGAGAAGCATGCGACAAGTAGACGTGATCATTTCGCCCCAAGTCACCCTCCTTGCTATATAATATGAGCGAGAGTGACCTATTCTGACAATTACTTTGCAGCCTTGTATTCTTCATATAGACGCAACCAACCTTTTCCAGTTGCATATGGGCATCAACCCCAGGCTATTTTCTTAATCAAGGGACGCCTTCTTGTTGAATTGGAGCAGTGGCTTGCTCACCCACACACACAACCCCTCAACTTCCATTTGAGTGACGGATCAAATTCTGTGTGCTTTCCATCTGTTTTTGAGATGTCGACTGAACAGGACATGCCATATACAGTGGAACACATGTATGTCTGCGTGTGCGTGTGTGTCTATATATTATATAAGACTCCTTCAGAGGTCACATTTATGAATAAACACTTCATCCTTATTTACTCGCTACGAGTTTTAATTACGCTGTTAAGAGATTGACAGATATTCATTCTTAAGTGAATCAGATGAACCCCTGGAGGTCATGCATGGTCAGAGGTTCAGCGCATACGATTGGTTTTTGACATTTTCTATGCTCCTACGACCTGTCCTCATTGCGTTTCCAAATAAATACTAACAAAAATTATCCTTTGGGCATGAGCTACGGGGCGCCGAATTTTTGGCGGCGTCCTGGCCTCTCAAACTCATCAACTCTATTAATTAAAAATGCAATTGGATCATGTCAACTGCACATAGGCCAATCAACACCGTTTTTATTTTCATTCCTTGCTCACAATATAATCCGATCCAATATTCAAAGCCTCAAACAATACAATTCGTCAATCGTACACACTGATGGGCGGATAAATCTTCTTGTAGGAAATGAGGAGTAACGCCAACAAGGAGCGTCGAGGCGTAGGTATCCCCAGACTGTTGAAACTTGAGCATGAACATACCTGGATTACTGTGCCCCGTGTTTCGGAACAGGCGACGCGGCCGGCCGCCGGTCAGCTCCTGGAGCCAACGACGGTGACCTACGACAACAAGACCATGGCCGTCATCATGGGCGTCGTGGTCATCGTATTCTTCGTATCTGGCTTCGTTTCCCTGTACGGCCGTCAGTGTGGGAACCGACGGCGACTCCGAGGCCCCATGGACCTCACATTTCCAATGGGGCTCCCACGATCCAGTTCCCGCGCGCAGGGTCGTGGCGTAAACCAGGAGATCATCCAGAGCTTCCCGACTTTCGTGTACTCGACGGTGAAGGGGAGAGGGGCGCTGGCATGCGCGGTGTGCCTGAACGAGTACGAAGACGACGAAACGCTTCGGTTGATCCCGAGATGCAGCCACGTGTTCCATCCTGAATGCATCGACGGCTGGCTCAAGTCTCACTACACGTGTCCACTGTGCCGGGCCAACCTGTTGGTTCCAGTGGCGGTACAGAGTGAGAGCGAGGCGACTCCTTTGGTAGCCGTAGAAATTGCAGATTCAGAAGAAGAAGAGCATGTGAACGGAGGAGAGAGGAGGAATGTAGGAGTGAATCGGAGCAGGACGGTGAGGGAGGAAGGGGGTCCAAGTAGGTCAAGGTCAACGGGGTTGGTGATGGGGATACTGTTTGGGAGGTCTCGGTCGACGGGGGAGAGAGTGGGGGAGACGTGGGAGAGATATACGCTGAGGTGGGAGGAAGTGAAGAGGCTGAAACGGGCAAAGAGCTGTGTAACGTTTACGAGAATGAGCAGCGGCCGGAGAGGGTATCGAACAAGAAGCGTGGGCAGCAACCAATCTCATTCACGCTTCATCACATCCCAATCCTATACATTCCTCCCCTTCAACTTCAAGCTACCACCCGCGACTCCTTCCTCCTCCCCATAACACTCCCAACCCAAAAGCTAGCTCTTCTACCGTTGTTCCAGTTTCCACATACTCCTCCATGATCTTTGCTATTAAAGGGAATGGTGCGCGAAAAACTTGTCACTTTGCCAACAACTCCCTCCTGTATCTGTATATTCCCTTTAACCCAATTCTTCGCTTTAAAAATATGCTTGATGCTAGTTCATCTGTGAAAAATAATATTCCTTTTCATGTATGATAGGTAAAAGGGAAAATTTTAAGAGTGAAAACAAACAAAATTGGTAAAAATATGTCTAATGTTAAGACAGTCTCAAACTCAAACTGATCATTTAAACAGTATCAAATTAATTTAAAGACTGGAATCATGGAGAAAGGAGTTGAGTGCAGCCAACAAAGGTTGATCCTATTGATAAAAAATTGATTTACAATCTACAAGATTGTAAATTTAAATTTTAAAATCGATATGAAAAGTTTGTTAACAAATGATTTGTATATACCTTTATAAAAGATCTATGAATCTAGAGGCGTAGTATGATCATAGTTAGCTTATAGGATATAACTTATCTAAACTTTTACACATCAAAAACAAAAACAAAAAAAAACGGAAAAGAGTGGAGTGTATATATATATTCTCGTGTTTTTTTGGGCAGATATGTATTATCGGTTTTTAAACGTACAAGTTTGCCAGAGTCTCTGGTTCATTGCAGTTACCGGTCCCACCATCACGAGCTCCCAATAGCTGCCTTGCATGATTCTCACCGTATATACTCTCCGGCCTCGATCGTCCACACATTGGAAATACAGTCCATTTCTTACCATTTACACAATATGAAATTAAAACATAAATCTTGGCAAGAAGAGGCCCAACCGCATATAGCAAACTGTATTTTGTATACTACGTGGAGTCTTGCTAGTAATTTGTTTATGCCTTCAAAAAATCGCAACTTGCTATGAAACTTACTGTATACCCATCATGTCCTAAAAGGAAGACCTTTTCCAAGCTTCATGGTCTCCTTCTCTGAATGTGAGTAAGGCAGAGAAAATACCATAATTTTAATTATTTCTGTGGGGGGTAGGGGGGGTACTCCAAAATATAAAACAGAGCACATGAGGCGCGAGCAAGAATTCAGGTCTAAAAGCGGCAGCCTTCCCTGCATGTAGTAAGTGGGATTATTAGGCAAGTAATTGATTAATGGATTATGCGCTTTGTGGACTTTGAAGGGTAATGTTATGGGATTATCCACGTGGTTAGGTATGTGAGTTAATTATGTGCGTCCCGGGAAAGACAAGTGCTTGGCAAGAGTAGAGTTACAGGTGAGGAGCCTAGCTAGCCAGAATACCGCAGATGAATGTGTTGAATGAATTGGCAGTTAGTAATTATTTTTTTAAACAGGGACTCAAGGTATTAAGCGGTGCGTTGAAGACGGTGCAGACTCAAATTAGTTGAATGGCACCGGTGGTTCACTGAATTGCTATGGATTTCCAACCGCGAACCTTCCTTCGCGTGACCGGAGTCTACTTCGTGTTTTCCACGGAACTAGGTCTGCTTGGGCTTAGACCGCGAAGGAAAACGACGCGCCAAGTCTTTCCTTCCCGACAACATTAAAAACCAATGACGTCCACTCACCTCCCCTAACAGTTCGTTAACTTTCATGATCGCTTGTTTAATTGCCTGAGACCGACCCTTGCTTTTAATTTATTT
Organism: Vachellia collinsii; assembly: GCA_006871305.1. Taxonomy (NCBI): domain Eukaryota; kingdom Viridiplantae; phylum Streptophyta; class Magnoliopsida; order Fabales; family Fabaceae; genus Vachellia; species Vachellia collinsii. Next base: position 6,389 of record QFDD01004046.1, read on the forward strand.
TCTGAAGCTCATCGATGCTAAATTTCAAATATCAGGTCCACCGGCTAAGCAGCCTTTAACCAACAAGTTTGACATTTTCTAACTCACGTAATTGGATTATTTAATTTAATAACTTATGAACAGTGAAACATTTTTTTGTGGGTTTCCTGGTGCTGATGAGATCCCCAAGGTCTAAAATGTGGGTGACTCAGGTGTGAGCAAAAGAGCGACTCGAAAAGCACGTAGCAGGAGAATCCAAGCATGGATCGCGGCGAGAATGTTCCAAGTGATATAAGGTGAACCTCGTGAAGTAAATCTAAGCATTGAATTCCTGAAGCAGTCGCATATACGAAACACGCTGCCTGGGAGCAAGAAGGTGAAGGGCACACAGACACAGTACAGGACATACATAGCGACAGAATCCATAATCTATAGGCCCAGACTTCAGTGGCCGTAACACCCTAATAGATTGCATCCCAATCTGCAAGTGCGCGCGCCAACCTCACAGAGTCACAGCTACTGATAGTGACAATAAATAAATTCGGATTATTAGAAACATTTTACTGCGGACCTCCCTCCCCACGTTTTAAAAGTCAATACCCAAAACCCCACATTCCACCAATCCTAGGACATCACATCAGAGCCCCTCTCTATCTCTATGCAACAACCCCTCACTCACGTTCCCCCGCGCGTTTCCTCCATTTCAACATTGTCGTGCCTCTTTTTTCCTTGGCTTGAAAATTTTCCAGCAGTTTACGACAGGCATTAAAACATCTATCACACAACATTGAACTAGGGAAGTTATTGTTCTGGGAAGAAGAAAAAGGGTCCCCAAAAATATGGCATCCGTGTGATATTTAAAGCCCGCCCTCTTGGCTTTGCTTTGCTTCCCTTCCCAGTTACAACACCATCATTCCCATTCTGAGCAAACCCACACAAAAGAGTGGGGCAGCCATCGCCGCGTAGTATCGTACGGCATCATGTGTTGCCGTTGCGGGAAAATTCTTTGCTTCCTATAGCTGCAAACGCCTCCACCTCATGATCAGCCATGACAAACCGCTCCCACACTCCCCTTCCTCTCATCCTTCCACTCCCCAGCTTCGATCATCGCCATGGCCTCCGTCTCCTTGCCCTCTTTCTGCTGCTCGCCTTCCCTGCCACAGCGCAGTTCCCCTCAGCGCCCCCGCCTCCTCTCACCGACCCTTTTGCCAGGCTTAAGTTCGACAGGAACATGGCCATCATCATGGTCATCTTGGTCCTCGTGTTCTTCATCCTGGGCTTCCTTTCCATCTACACTCGCCAATGCGCAGAGCGCCGCATGAGAGGAAGACTCGACTTCTCTCTCCCGATCGGCATCAGCGGCAGGCGGCCACGTGGTCTTGACCCCGAGATCATCGACAGCTTACCCACGTTCGCTTATTCCTCCGTCAAGGAACTTAAGATGGGGAGAACCTCGCTGGAATGCGCCGTCTGCCTGAACGAGTTCGAAGTCGACGAAACTCTGCGTTTGATACCCAAATGCGGCCACGTCTTTCATCCCGATTGCATCGATATTTGGCTGTCTTCTCACTCCACCTGCCCCCTTTGCCGGGCCAGCCTCATTCCTAAACCCGGTGATTCCTCCTCCGTCGCCATTGACATCGCCGATCCGGACGTTGATTCCCCTCAGCCTGATTCAAGTTCCTTTTCCCGTGATGCCCCCCATGACAGCATCAACACGGTGCCGCCCGAGTCTCCGATTCTGAGCCGAAATAACACCGTGAACCGAAGCCGGACACCTAGGTCAAAGTCAACGGGGTTTCGATTGGCAGGCTTGTTCCCGCGCTCTCACTCCACGGGCCATTCCTTGCAGGTTCAGCCCGGTGAGAATTGGGAAAGGTTTACTCTGAGATTACCGGAGGATGCCCGAAAGCAGTTCCTAAAGCGCACAAATAGTTGCATTGTGTTCACAAGGGAGAGCAGTCGGAGGAGGGTTTATAGGACAAGTAGTGTGGGGAGTGGACAGGGAAGGAACTATTTCCAGTGCGGCGAGGGGAGGCCGGAGCAATGGGCGTTCACGGTGAGGCTGCCGTTTTTGAGCAGGAGTGGTTCGACGGTGACCAACAAGGCACCGGGGGATCCATCAGGGTTGGCTATGGATGGCATCGGAGAACGATCTTCTGATCCTTTGTTTCAGGGGAACAAAGATTAGATGGTAGGGTAGAAGTAGCTTAGTGTTTCACAAAAGGAAAAGTTTACTGTTCATATCATAACAATCCCGTTTTTTTTTATGGCCCCCCCGAGAATTTCTTCCACATATATTTATATTTTTTTCGTTCATTTGAGATTTCATTTTGAAAAAATGCATGGAACCCAAATAAACCGGAGGTGCGCCTGAGAATTCCAGAACATGGCTTTGTACGGCAAGTTTATGGCAATATTGTCATTACATATTTGAACTTATCTTTGGAGCGTATTGTTGCGTTAATTATACTTGAGTTTCGTGGCAACCAGAAATCAAGATAGTTTTGCCACTCTCGCAGTCTCAGCGAATGTTTTCGTAATGCTGCTGGAAACAAGTGACAAGCCTAGTCCTTTGGAATATTTGTTTAACACCCTTCTCCTCTCCAACCGTGTCAGAAAGCGGTGAACTAAACAGTTCCAAGTAATTAATGTTATGCTGGAGAAAGTAGGATTTGTCAAAAAAAAGTGATGGCCTAAAAAGCGGAGGGAGAGGGGATTAGTGGCACAAATGATGATGAATGAGATGCTTGATGCAAAGCGAAACATGCCAGTGTGGTTGATGATGACATGCAATTATGTGGAAGGAAACAAGGTGAAATGAGATGAGTTAATGAAAAACTGCAAAAACGAAAATCACGAATGGGTCACAGCCCAAGCTTTACCTTTGGGCCGAAGATGGTAAAGATCTCAGGGCATGACTTTGTCTGCCAGCCGATTGCTTCACCGCGTAGAAAATCAAAGAATGGCATATTTGAAATTATCGTTTCCCTTCACATACTTTAGCTGCAAGGTCTCCCTGTTTTTCTTAACGGTGTAAATTACGGGAGTGGACGTCACTCCGTCCCAAATCCCACGGGTTAGGTTAAAAGGCCCAACAAAAAACAAACTCCAATTAGATTCAGTGGGGACAGGAAGTGATTCGGAGGCGCGGCCCACGCTGTAGCTGTCATGTCCTTGGAGGCTCCATTAACCAGTAACCAATCCATTCTTCGTTTTCAGTTGACATTAGTGGGCCTTCTTCACTCTCTCCTTTACACGCCTACGCCCATCACGTGGAACTCAGGCGCCTCAGATCAATGTATCCCTCCTTCACTAAACTTGATTCCTTATCCATTTACCGTAACGATTACCAGATGGCATGGGAAAATTAAAGTGCTGAGCTTAGCAGCTAACTACCCGGCAAATCATTCATTTTATTTTCCTTCGGTTAGCGGCGCTGATTTAGGCACGGGTATCACATCAAGCAAATAAGCTCTCCATATTTAACTCGCTGCAATTCCTGCGACAAGACCACAATTGCTCCCGCATGTTTATTTATGCCTGCTGATGATCCATTCACGATCAGTGTTTTGTCTTGTTCGCGACCTTTCATATTGGGGCTCCACCCACAAAACTACTCCCAATATACGCATGACCTTTCTAACCTCTAGCATTTCTTACTCCTATATGCTGTGAACAAATCTGCATGCATCATCGTTTGACCATTAGGGTTCTACAAAACCGGAAGGAAGCTTTGTTCATTTATAACACGTTTCACGTGATGCCCATGTGATGTCCTTTTCCAACTTCCCTCTATCAATTCAGGGCCATAGCCCATAATGGCCCGACACGCTACAGAACGAGTCGTTCTAGACTAAAGTAAACAAAAAAGCAAGGTGGTGGCCGAGGCATGTAGGGCAAATTATGTGGTTCGACTTTGATGGGTCTTTGATTTCTGCAACAAACACCACACGTTTGTGCTTGCTTGCATTATCACCTTTTCCAAAGTGATTGTAGCGCTGCACGGTTGTTATATAAAGCCACTCTTTTCCAAAGTGTTATGTCGTAGTAGCAGCACCGACACCGAGCACGATCCCCTCTGTCTAGCCATCTCCCACTCCCAGGAACAAAGGAAGGATGAGTGTGAAGGGGCTAGTTGAATCCAATCGCCTCAGCTCTATTCCCTCCAATTATGTGTGCCTTCAATGTCCACAAGATTCCATATACTGCGAATCTGACAACATTTTTATTCCCACAATTGACTTTTGCAAACTCACCTCCAGCGATCCAAACGAACGCTCCAAAGCAACCCAGCAGCTCGGAGATTCCTGTCGTGATTGGGGATTCTTTCTGGTATATATACCATCTACCTTTCTCTTCGTGATATCCAGGAGTTCGATTCGTTGTTGATCACTTCTTTTTCTTGTGTGTTGCCTACCTAATACTTGTTGTTGGTGAAATGTAGCTGATAAACCACGGAGTGTCGGAGACAATGATGGATAAGTTGGTTAGTGGAGGCGAGGAGTTCTTTAATCTGACAGAGGAGGAGAAGAAAGAATTCGAGGGAAGGAGTGTGTTGGATCCCATAAGATGCGGCACAAGCTTCAATCCAGGCGTCGAAAAGTCGCTTTTCTGGAGAGATTATCTCAAACTCCAAGTTCATCCTCGCTTCCATGCTCCTACTAAGCCCCACGGTCTCAGGTATCGCGCGTCGTCCTCGCCATCTTCGTCTTTTCTAAACAGACATGTACGTTTCATTTGTTATTAAATGGCAAAATGGTTGCAGCGAGATTATAAAAGAATTCTGCGAGAAAAGTAGGGAGGTGACGGAGGAGTTACTGAAAGGAATAAGCAGAAGCTTGGGGCTGGAAGAGAACTACATCTATGAGAAGATGAACGTACGGCTGGGGAAGCAAGTGTTTGTGATAAACTATTACCCACCATGTCCTAGCCCGGAGCATGCCAAGGGACTCCCCGAACACACAGATCACGGCCTTCTCACGCTCCTCATGCAGAACCACCAGGACGGGCTTCAGGTGCAACACGACGGCAAGTGGGTCCCCGTTCATCCGCCGCCCAACTCCCTCATGATCAACACCGGCGATCACATGGAGGTAAAACTTTGTTTTAGTTTCAGCATGCATGGTGTGATTGCTTGGAATGTAAAGGTGTTTTTTATGGTCAGATATTGACGAACGGCAAATACAAGAGTGTTGTGCATCGAGCAATGGTGAATAATGAAGCGACAAGAATCTCCATAGGCACTGCGCATGGGCCTTCTCTGGACACTATAGTCAACCCTTCGCCGGAGCTGCTTACGGAGGCTCATCCACCTGCTTATCGGGGCATTACTTACAGGGATTACTTGTTTCTTCAGCAAAATAATCCACTGCAGGGGAAATCTTGCCTGGATCGCATCCGCATTTGATTCCGTTGCTTTTAAGTTATCTTATATTCTTATCGGTTCCTGTTTTGTCACTGTTGCTGGTGTGATCTCATAATTAATAAGGCTCATGAAATGAAAATCAGTGGTCCTCGTCGTGTACTGCGTGGAATCGGTTCGATTCGTTGTTTCTTGCTGTGCTACTTCCTTGTAATTGTATTGTATTGTGTATAATAATATTACAACCTTTATGCTGCCACCGCACTTACATACGTCGTTGACCACTTAAATGAATTGTGCAGAGAAAAAAAGGTCGCGCGGCGTCTCCGCCACCAAGCCTTGGAATTTGATTCCATATGGCAACCAAAAGTAATCTTGTTATTTTCTTTTCAAAGAACAATACACACACGCCTCGCGCGCGCTTAATTTTGAATTCCGAGGCCAACAAAAGATGCTGATACAAATTTTTTTTTTACAAAAAAAAATCTTTCCTTCAACTTATAATTAGTATTAAATGACTGCGTGGGTGCCATTTATCAACAATCTAAATATAAATCTTTTGAATCGTAAAATAATTATTCATTTTGAGATCAAAGGTCGAATGTGAATATATGAGGACTATGCAATTATAAAAATTCAATTCAATTCAATCCTGGTCATATCCTCATGTCTTGCAACGTCGTGTTTATACTGCGCATAATTAATTTTTTTGCCAAAAATTAATTATTGTTTATAAAAAATCATATTCATAAAAAAAAATAAAAGACAAAATAATTCCAACAAAGCGACGCCGCTAAATCGATGATATTCGTAGCACACTGAATGGACCGCGTCATGAGAATAAGAAAAAAGGTTGCTTCACCGCGTATGCAAACGATGCTACGCGGGGGAAGGCTGACCAAACTCTGTTGATTATCAATTTCAATTCATGAATATTGATCGCATATTGGTATTCTTTTATCAGTCGTTAAAATATGTGCATTTGTTGATATATTTTAGAGTCGTGATCAGGAAAGTGAGTTTATTTTACTCCGATCCCCATAATGAATTTCGGCCTCTGATTCTCGTTTGCGTCCAACCCAGTGCCCTTTACATTCACCTGATTCTTTCAACGTTCTCTCTCGATTCCTTTCTCTCTCCTTTCTCCAATGGCTCCGCCAAAGAGAGTGAGAAATCTCATTCACAATCTCAAAGACACGGCCTCCATGATTGCGGCAACCCTATCGCTCAAACGCCACGTATCCTCTGTTCGCCTCCACGTCCTCCGTGCCACCAATCACAGCATCTCATCCCCTCCGTCGGATGAACGGATCGCTGCCGTCCTCTCCGTCGGTCAAGGCTCACATATTCTGTCGCGCGTCTGCATAGATGCTCTCATGGACCGACTTCACGAGACGCGGAATGCCACGGTTGCCTTGAAATGCCTTTTCATGCTGCACACCATAATCAGGGGACCCCTTGCTCTGAGGGATCAACTTTCCCATTACCCATCAGCTGGCGGACACAATTTCCTCAATTTATCCAACTTCCGTGACGATTCGGGGCCGGAATCATTGGAATTAACATCGTGGGTTCGATGGTATGCGGGAGTTTTGGAGCAGTCTTTGACTGTGTCGAGGGTTTTGGGTTATTACCTGACAAGCGGCGACAACAATAATCAAAAGATTGGGGTGCAAGAAAGAAAGCATCTTCGGGGATCAAACTCGGATTTATTGCGGAAAATTGAATGTCTCGTGGGATTCGTAGAGCTAATAACAAGAGTGCCGGAGTCGTTATACCTTCAAAAGAACGAGTTGGTGTATGAAGCGGTGAGGCTGGTGGGTGAAGATTACAGAAGTGTGCAATCCGAAATATTACTGCGGGTGGAAGAATTTGAAAAAAGAATGGAAATCTTGGATGTGGGAGAGTTGCGTGAGTTAGTGGGTTATTTGAAAAGAATAGAGGATAGCAAAGAAAAGCTGGTGCTTTTGTTTGTGAATAGAAGGAGAAATGATGCCTTCTGGGATTTGATTAGCCGGACGAGAAGAGAGATATGGACGAAGAAGGAGGAGATAGAGGGAAAGTGGATGACGGTGAGGCCCGAGTCGATCGGGTGGCCAAACCCGTTTCTTGAACCGGGTCAAGGGATCGCGATTCCCCCTAGAGAAGGATGGGTGGCTAAGATCAGAAACGGCGTTTTTTAACCGTTCCAACGGTCGGAAAACAGGTTTTTTTTTCGGTTTTTGGGCCATTGCGGCTGGAGAACAGTTGGCAGGTTTGTTCCTTCGTTCCTCCATCATGGCCACCAACGATATTTCGACATTTTCACTTTGGGTCGTGTGAGATGTAAATTTTTTGCTTTCCTTTCCTCCTTTTCTTTTGGTTTTGATTCCTTTCGTGATGGAAGGGAACATATTCAATTCAAGTATAAGAAACAATGGACAAACGGATTACTCGTTCTGCAAGCTTCGTCCAATAGAAAAGGAAAGAAAGAAGAGAGAACATGTGCAAACTGCGAGAGCATTGAGCTTTGACCTTCTATTCAATTTTTGTTTTATGGATGTGGAGGAGCTGGAGATTTTCGGCTTTTCCAAAGACGGCTCCATGTGCCATGACGGAGTCAGCCGACTTTTTGGTCCCAGTCCTGGTGACGGACGTGGGCACCACCCATCTGGAAGAGTCCTAAAACTAAATTAAATTATAATAGTAATATATGGTAATTTGTGATTGAAAAATAAATCTTATACTATATTAAATGATTGATTAATTTATATAATTTGCGGAAGTTTATTTTTTTTGGGTGTCAGGTTGAGGGAATAAAAAATAATAATAACAGTTTATTTTTTTTGGAAGGCCGGTTGAGAGGTTATTTTTTTTATGTATATAAATGGTTGGAAGTAATTGGAGCGAGAAGAGAGAACCTGATAGCTTTTATAGATTTGTTTAGAATATATTATATATTAATTTATATTATATATCATTATAATAAATTAATTGGAACTCGTTCATATGTTCATAACATGAATTTGTTCATGGTGTGAATGTGTTTAAGCTTTTGTCAATAACATCTTCTGAATTTGTTATTAACTTGAACTAGTTCTTTGAAACTTTAAACTCTTTTAAAATGAGAATAAATTTAATTGTAGTATTTTAGAAAATAATTTTCAAGGGTAGTATTTGAGCATTTTTTTTTTCTATTGTATGCAGTTTTTGTGTAAAAAATCCGTAGTAAAGCCTTTGAACAAAACTTGGGAAGTGTTTTTCTCTTTTTTTTTTTTGGGTGCATGCTGCCCGTTGAATAGGATCAATACCAATTTCATCCATTGTATTCAAGGAAATGGCCCGCTGTACATGGGCTATCTCATTATCTGGACATGTTTAGACATAGTTGGATTTTCGTGTTAGATTATATGATTAGGAAACATCTCACCGAGACCCAGTCGAATAACGAGATCCCAAGTTCTTGCGCAACCCTATTTTCTTTGTCATTTGGTGATTCCGCTGATGCATGTTCAGTTCTCAACTGAGCCGAGGATTGGCTCGAAAAGAGAGTTGAGTTGGGGAATGAGGATCACTTACCCTCAACACGCGTCAAGCCAAAGGAAATAGACGACCCCTGGTTAGTTGGTACTTGGCAGAGACAAATCGCTTTGGCTAGAAAACTAAAATATACGGCCAATGACATATTATTATTTATACATATAGGAGATGAATCTGGGATGGGAATGAAGGAAGGAAGGTGCCATTTTGTTCCTTCTCCAATACTCTGTTTCCCTCGTCCACCAATAAAACGAATTGAAGCGTATATTTGTT
>QFDD01004047.1:0-16497 GCA_006871305.1 Vachellia collinsii
AAAACGCGTAATCTGCCTTCAAATTTTAATGAGTCCAAGTCAAGTCTGCTACAATTATTAATCTCTGACACATCTCTCAGCAGATTTTGTGAATATTGGTTCCTGTAAAAGACTAGCGTGAACTCACGCTGTAAACTCTATATTTGTGTAGAAACACTATCAGCACAAGCCTTTTATTATTACTGCCCAACTCGGGCGGTTACTCCCAGGCCTTAGCCTACTGGACTACTTGCCCCACAAATGCGATAATGCAATTATGGAGATGGGGTCCTTGGTTTCGTTCTTTGAGAGATTATTGGTCGAAGAAAATATTTTGTTTATTGATTTGTTTCGTTGTTCAGTCTCTGTATGTGGACGAGCCAGTAATTTTGCTGCCATTGAAAAGCATCTTTGGGGAGAGTTTTGAAAAGCTTTGAAATTCGGAGAGAAAATATCAAAATATGTCCACTCTGGCTGTTCCCCCAGTTCCTCCTTCCCCAAGAGATGATGCTATCCAGCTTTACCGTGCTTTTAAGGGTAACCCCCCCCCCTCGAAGTTTTCTTGCGTTTAAATTTGTTGGTCTTATGACCTAACTGACCTTGATCTTTCTCAAGTGGGTTTCAGTTTCTGTTTGCGATGTAATTTTGTGGGTAAATATGGGAGAGTCTTGGTTTTGGATGCTGAGCATTTTCTGATATAAGGGGAGGTGAAATAAATCATGTGCCGGCCATTGTGTCAATGAATAGTCCTTGTAAATATCTCAGAAGTCAAATTTCTTGGGGGAAATTGTTCTAAAATGAAGGGCTTCATGGGTTTATCTTAATACCGTATCTAGTTTCCTAGTTACTAAATGCCTTTGAGCAAGAATGGTTTGTTGGCTCTAACAATGGAGTCTGTGATTTAGACACATGGCTGGCCAGAAAAAACATTTGGAACATTTTTTCCATGTTATTGCATGCTAATGTAAGTACCAGACAACTGTCTAGATGCCAATTTCATTGTGTGGTTTCTATTTCTATATGGAACTTGTCTTCTTTTGTTCTGCTCTTACGACCTCTATCCTTAATATGGGAGTCATTTAGAGATTGAATTTAATCATAAATGTAAGATACCAGAGTATACTTTGTCAATCAAATTTATAATATTTTTTTCAAAGTATTTCCTATTGATTGCACACACTTAGGAGTTTTCAAGTTTTCTATACAAGGATGATCTTGATTAAAAATAGTGTTTTAGAAAAATCAACTCATATTTGTTAGCTTAAATAATTTTCTCAGTAAACTCAAATTAGTTATCTAGCTTTTCTATTAAGCAACCGAATAATTTTATTTTGGTGCTTCTTAGACTTATCCCAAAATGTTCTTTAGATTTGTATTGGGCCTTGTTCATCCATGTTAAAATTTCTATAACAAGCACAAGTCTTTAAAAGAATCAAATCCAGGAGCCAGAGGTAGCCGGTAGGAGATAGAGAGCTCTAAGACCTTATATTGACCCTCTTTCAAGGTAAATTTCCAACGTGGGATTTATGACAAATTCTTCGCATTCACAGGATTAGGATGTGATACAAGTGCTGTTATTAATTTACTTGCTCACCGTGATGCTACACAACGTTCCTACATCCAACATGAATACAGAGCTATGTATTCTGAGGACCTTCTTAAACGCTTGGCCTCTGAGCTTAGTGGCAAGTTAGAGGTAAGTGAGTCAATGGGTCATGTTGCTTATAATCAACCATCTTTTTGTAATTATATCTTATTATTGTATCTTGTAATTATTTTTCTGATTTTTTTCAGGATGCAGTTCTGCTTTGGATGCATGACCCTGCGGGGCGCGATGCAGAAATCATTAGGAAGACGCTAATTGCAGATCCAAGAACTAGAACCCTTCAAGCTGTTACCGAAGTGATATGTTCACGAACTCCATCTCAGCTGCAATATTTAAAACAGATATATCATTCTAAGTTTGGGATTTTCCTTGAACAAGACATTGAAAGGAACACATCATCTGGAGATCATAAAAAGGTGAGAGCTTTCTCTTTGTCCTTGTTATGTGTGTGTGACTCTTGTTGGCAAACCTGCAAAAACAACAAAAATATATGGTCCGAGTACATCACTACTGTCTTTTACAGTTATTTTTTGTAACCTTTTAAAGAATTAGAAAGTGATACTTTCCAATAGTAAACGGATCATTCTTGTATGAATATTTAGGATGATAGAACTGGTAAAAAGAAATAGAACTCATTCAGAGATAAAAGGTCCTCGCCTTCTTTAGGATTCTTTTTCTTCTTGTTGTCTATCATTTTTGTTATATCCAGATTGGGTGATAGTAAGGGTATTTATAGACATTGAATAGATGTTTTGAAGTGGTATATCTTGAAGCAATATGTCTCTTCCATTAAAGTGTCATAACCATATATTAGATCTGTTGAAGCTTATCTGTTGAAGCTTATATGTCGATTCATGAACCAACATAATTAATTTCTTATATAAAGACATGACCTTCCAAAATATAACCTTTCACCATAAAATATTCCAACAATATTTGGGAAGATCCTTTCTTTGACACACCATACACTAAATTTCCAACAACTCTTAGGAGGTGATATACTATAAATTGCCTATACTTGTGTGTGCTTTGAGTCAGATGTTGCTTGCATATGTAATCACCGGCCGGCCTGAAGGGCTTGAGGTTAGCAGAGAGATGGCTGAGAAAGATGCAAAGGTTCTGTACAAAGCAGGGGAGAAGAAGTTAGGAACTGATGAGAAGACATTTATAGAGATATTCAGTGAAAGAAGTGCAGCACAGTTGAATGCCATAAGTTCATATTACCATGATATGTACGGACACTCACTAAAGAAGGTACTACCATTTAATTACGTGATTCTCTTCTTCTTTTGGACTCAAAATCTTGTTCTGCTGCATGACTACATTCTAAATGTATGCGTGTGTGTGTATCAGGCTGTAAAGAATGAAACATCAGGGGATTTTGGTTTCGCCCTTTTGACCATCATCCGATGTGCTCATAATCCAGCCAAGTATTTTGCAAAGGTATTTCCGATGCTAAAAATAATGTTATCCTTATCTTATACTCAAACAAGCACACTCCTCATGAATTTGGTGACTGAACCCCACCCTCTGTGAGGGTGAGGGTGAGGGTGAGGCCTAGCTGTGTTGTAAAGTGTGCATTTGAATTAATTTATTTTAAGTGATTTTGTGTTGCACGAGATAACCTATGTGACACGGATCTAGTCTCTGGTTTCGGTTACTTTTCTTCAGGATTTTTTCCTTAAGGCTTTGATTAATAAGACACCTTTGTGAAAGTTATCAGGCTAGCTATCTATAGAAGGAGTTTTCTTTCTCATGAAGAAAGCTCATCAACTTGCAAAAATATAATTAGATAATCCCACTTGCTCTGTCCATTTAACAAAAATGTAGTAAAAATAATTCCACTTGTCAAAACAAATTAAAACATGGATGCATTAATTATTTCTTCCATGTATGATAGGTCTTCACATATTTTCTATCATGTAGTTGTTAGAGTAATATAATTTAGCAACCTTGTCTGTTTGGTTTAATGCAGGTACTTCATAAGGCAATGAAAGGTTTGGGGACAAATGATTCAACACTGATAAGGGTGATTGTAACAAGGAGTGAGATTGATATGCAATATATAAAAGCTGAATACTTGAAGAAATATCACAAGACACTCAATGATGCCGTTCACTCTGAAACATCTGGCCACTATAGAGCTTTTCTTCTTGCTCTTTTGGGTCCCAACCTCTGAACAAGAACTTCATCCTAGTATTATGTTAGACCACAATAATTATAACATGAGTTTGTATTTTATTTCAAGTGATTTGTAGTCTCATGTAGGTGTTTCCATTGCCAACAAGCAATAAACAAACTATATCTGTGTAATGCACCTGCTGCTGTTTCTTTTGGTAACGGACACTTCTAGTTTGCTTTAATTAGAATTTATATTAAAATAAATTTTGTTTACTAGTTTCCTCCTCATTCTATAGATCCCTAAATTATAATTTTATTTTTACATTTACACCAATTTCAATCAGAGAAGAAAAAGGAACGAAGTGGCAGCGCCTAAAAAGAGAGATCCAAAACATCAATGGCTCTGCTTATCATAATATTATAAAAACACTTTCATATAAGTTAAAATAATATTTTTTTTATATATTTATCTCACAGATTATAAATTAAAATGATAAAGTAGATTCTATAGTTAATTCAAACGGCCTTAAAGTGACAGTAGGAGTTACACAGAGCAAGAAGATGCTAGTTTTTTATATGGCAAATAGCAGTTCGATTTTTCCTCACAAATTTTGGTAGTTTTGTTTTTAGGATTCAGGCCTTGGTTCTCTTTTGTTTTTGCCAGAAAGCCTTGGTTCTCTTTTAATGGGAATAGCAATATACTACATCCGACGTTAACATATGACTCTTTTTTTTATGGAGGTTGAAGAAATTAAATAAATTAATATATTTATTATTTTTTAAAATTAATTTATATAATTTATAAATTAATATATAATCTAATAATATATATATTTTTTTAAAATATATGTTATAGTTAAATAATTTATTGAATTTTTTAATTTTATAAAAAGTTAACTAACTGCTGTATTGGAGCTTGGACTTTATTTTCGAAATCTTCTTCCACACACACACGCACGTGTCTCCACTCAGTTTTGGTTATTTTCTATTTAGATTTGATTCTATTCTATTCTATTTTTATTTTAAAAATTTTCACTCACCGCAGGATATCATTACTCATATTGAAGATATTGATCATTGTGATAAAAGTGAACCTATTGATAAATCATGCATTAATAACGAAGATAATGAGCCTAAAAATATATATATTAGAATTATTTTTTGATTTCATAACAAAGGTATTTTTTGACAAATATAAATGTTTAAATAGTTATTAGGTTTAAAAGGGGCATTTTGGTTAGAGCAAAATTTTAAAGCCAAATTTAATCGTCAATTACCTGCTTAGGTAGTGGAAACAGATTCTTGATAATACAAGGGAGGTTTGTGTAACATATTTAATTTTTAAAGGTGTTTATATACGTCTTCAAAATAAAGTAATATTCATGTAATTAAGGTAAAATAAAGCCATTTCACTTATTAATATGTTCCTGTTATTATTAGAAGAACAAAACTAGTGTAGCAGAAGAAAAGCCATTTCACTTACAGCCCTTTTGGATAAAAAAAAAATCACCCAATGAAAAAGGAAAATCATTATTTTTCATTGTTTTCATCTATTTGGTTGCTATTTAGACATGGAAAATGGCTTCCCATTTTCATTTATGAGTGGGAAGTTCTCTTCATTCCCACCAAAAATGGTGGGAAGCCAATTTCCATTGCCTAATAGAAAATGTAAAATATACATTTACCTCTAAAATACAAATAACAACTTGTCCAGCTCTATCGTTGTGTTCTAGCTTCTGTTCTAGCTCCGCCATTGACATGGTTGAAGGTATTAATTTTCAAATCACAACATGAAAATTTTAAGTTGCAACCTATAGAAAGAACATTATAGGTCGCGACTTAGAGAAAGAATGTTTCAAATCACAACCTAAGAAACTAGAAGTCGCAACCGAGGAATAAAAACTCGAGTAACTATGAGTTACCCATTGTGCGCCCATAGTTAAAGATATGAAATTATAATGAGAAACATAGTAATTTGACACAATTTTCCTACCTACTTTTCCACTATTTTAATCCAATCAAACAAAAATTTTCCTATCAATTCATTTTCCATTCTAGTACATACCAAATATATAACGTCAAAAAATTTTCCTTTCTCTTCCTTTCCATTCTTTTTAATTCTTTTCTATTCCCATCTATTATTTGATCCAAACGGACCTTTATTAAAAGCTTATTTAAGAAAAAGAAAAAAGTTCAAATTGAGAACATATTTGGAATGCAAGTTCATTATTCAAATTTCAAACGTGCTAATCCAGTTATAAAAAATAACATTACACTAAATGATGGCATGTGGTAGGGCAGCCTATTTGAATTAAGATAATCATCCAAATATTTAATATAAGTATAACTTTATTATCTTAAATCTCAAATTCCATGCAATAAAATGCAATAATTATAACCAAAGTACAGAAATTCAGACCGGTGATTGAATCGGATAAGATAGTGGGTCAAGGGTTAGTCGGTGAGATCGGAGTCAATCCAAGGGTTAGACTGGTGAGAAATAAAAAAATAAATAAATATCATCACACATTAATATAATCACACCATATAAAATTAAAAATTCCAAATTTAAATAGTAAATTTCATTACTAATAAAGTAAGAATTAGAAAGATAAAATATAAGTATGTATAAAATAAAAAATGTGAAAAGCAACTCTTCTATTTGTTTTTTATTAGTCTCAGAAGGTGAAAAACACTACCACTAGTTTTGAGGCTCACAATTGCCTGTCACATCACCTCTCCTCATTCTCTCATTAAATCACCTATCCTCTTCACCTAATCCAACCATATGCCCTCACCAACACTTTACATTTGATTTTACCCATGACAAAGAAAGGAAGAGGAGATGACAAAGCAGAGATAGAGAAAGGAAGAGGAGCAAAGAAGGCAATGGAAGCGATTGCTAGCAACAATGATGAAGAAGAAAATAGAGCTTTTCTTGCACGGAGGGAGGAAACTAAAGTGAACTTTTTAGCTCTTTCTGAGAATCTAAGAACCGAGGGTTCGAAATTTTTTTTTACCTTTTTTCTTTCTTTGTTTTTTTTCAAATTCAAATATTCAAGTTAAACAAATATTTAGATAGTCCCTTTCTCTCTAAAAATAATATAACGCGGGCGACTCACCTGACTCGGTAGATCGCCTGAGTTACGATCAGGTCATCCTAGATTATGGTAAATCGAACTAAGTCGTCATAACCAGAGGTTAATAGATGACTCGAACCGTTTTTTTGTTAAGTCACTAAATCACAAACTGACTTGGTTGGGCTAGTCCGAGTTCGTGAACCATGATTATAACTTTATTATTAATGGGGTGTTTATCAAACACATACAATCAATTTTAAAAAAAAAAGTATTTTTACATAAATTGAGATAAAATTTACTTATATCAGATTGTGTAAAATTATTTAAAAAAGCCAACCAAAAATGAAAACACATAATATACCTATAAATGTTGGTAAAATTAATAAGAAGGTGTCTCACAACTCATAAGTTATAAAATTATGAATTCAAATTTCAATGCAGATGTGATAACTTTATTGATTGAGATTAGAGGTGCATTCTGATCTGGATAATCCTAAAAAATTCAACTCAACTCATCTAAACTTTTTTATTAAAGAAATGAAAACGTGTAATCTAATTCGAATCAAAGTCTTTGTTTACTTGTTTTCTTTTGTGGGGCAAAGAAGCAGTAAACAAATTTTGATGCCGTTTCTTTTGTCTGATTTGGTGGCTAATTTAATTTTTAGCATCTTGACAGGATTAAAAGGTCAATGTGTAGAATCTCAAGGTTTGGTTAATTGGTCAAGCAAAATTAATCAAAGCCCACTAATTCAAATTCACTTAATTTTTTGTTCTGCATAAAAGTTGAATGATTCCATGTTGATCAAATCTTAATCAAAATAATAAGAAAACTTATATGTTTTTTATTTTTATAGCAGTATTGAAAAATTAAACATGTGGGCGTAACGGATTGTATCAGTCTTTCACAACACGAACGAACCAAAATTCGAATATGAGAAATGCTCATATTTAGTGCCGGATAGTAACTCGAACACGATCATCTCCAACATGATCAATATCGATGTTTAGCAAAAAAAAAAAAAAAAACTAAACAGTCTACTATTATTGATAAATTTTATTAATTCGTATCCAAAATTTCAAATATTCCAACAACTCCATCCGAACCTCGTTACAAATTGCTCATTCTACACGAAACTTGTTTATTTTGAGATGGAGTAGTTGAACTTACTTGCCCTCTTCTTTATTTTAGGTGAAACAGACGCCTGCGAAATTAAAGTGAACAATGTATTTAAATACTGATATAAGAAAAATGTTTCTGAACCTTTTACATAAAATATTATCCCACTTGATAATCCTAGTGCCATTTTTTTATGGCAGCACCAATAGAGTATAGTTGACGAAAAAATATTATATTATTGATTTTATATATGTATAAACAAAAAAATATTAGCCTGCACATATATAGATATCTACGTATATATAATTTATGTGTGTATCTTTGAATTACAGCACTTATTTTCTTATTGCTCCTTTTATGAGGCAAATTCATTAATATACTACATATATATATATATATCACCTTAAAACTCAAGACAATAATTGTTATTTCTCTAACTATATCTTAATTCTTTGGATACATTTCTCAATTAAAAAAGACAAACTACATTTAGCAAGGGTATGTTAGAAAAATTTTTAGAAAATAAAATATCAATTATATTTTTAAATTTATTTTTCTTAAGTATATTAACTATGATTCATTAAAAAAACAAATCATTTTTATTTTATTAAATCAACCAGAATATTTTGGGGAAAAAATATCGCTGTGGATATGATTCTTTTATTTCTTTCATGCGCAGGTGGACCCAAAATCATCAATTATGCCATTTGTAAATCGCATACTTTATTTGTTTATTTATTTTTCCCTCCAAGTTTTTTTAACTTCTAAGCAACGAATGGCGCCTGTTCTGTCACTGTCATATTTATTTATTTATTTATTTTAGTCTTTTGCCTCTCCCTACGTAATGGAAAATCGCTGGATATACTCGAGCTGTTTTTCCCTGTTTCTAATTCTTCATGGCTGCCAGCAAAAACATTTGTATATTTTTGTATGGATATACGCAAAGAGGGGGAAAAAACTTTCTATATGAATGCACCGCTTTTGCTTTCATGGCAGCTTCTGTGAGAGGAAATTGATTGGAATTAACGTCAGAACTCAAATATATTTGAAATACCTCTAAGAAATTGTGTTCCGGAGAGAAAGATGTCTACGCTGAGTGTTCCCCCAGCTCCTTCTTCCCCAAGAGATGATGCTATCCAGCTTTATCGCGCTTTCAAGGGTACCCTCCCTCTCAGTCTCCATTTCTTTCCGCTTTTTTTTTTTGAAGTTAAATTGTTGGTGACTGTGTAATAATGGAATTAATATCTAACCTGCTTGAGGAATGAGGAGCGATTCCCTATTTTCTTCTTCAAGTTTGCTAGTCCTGTATTTTAGCTGATCATTCTCGAATTAGTTTCAATATCTTTTTGCCATCGAGTTGTGTGGGTGATTGTGGAAGAGACCTGACTCTGGACCCCTAGGATTTTAAGAAGAGGGAGGTCAATTTTCTCTTTTTGAAATGAGTCATTCTGCAGTTAATCCTGTTTAACGATTCCAAGGGACATGAATCTCAAAACCATGAGTCTCTTGAGGAACTTATTCTAAAATCAGGGCTTTTTGATGTGTTCTTCATCCCTCTCCTATTTTACATGCTTGGGATGATAATTAGGTGATTGGGTAACAAGCCCTAACACTAGGGTCTGTGATTGTAACTCACAGCAGGCCTATAAACATTTGACACTTTCAACTAGAACTTGGTGGCTACCAGACAACTATCCAGGTTTCAGTTTCCTTTTAGAGTGTATTCGGTATGTTTTCCTCTTCCAAAGTGTGTACTGTGGCTTCTGCGTTGAACCTGTCTTGACATATTGGTGCTGCTCTTGAACAGTCCATTCCTTCAGACTTGTTCCAAAATGATCTTTTGATGTTATTTTGCATTTCAAATGGTCTTCAATGGATGTAATGGAAAAGGACTAATTTGGCACAATTTGAAGCCTGGCTACCCACATTTTATTCCACCTTTGCCCCTTGAACTTGCCTCAAGTTCATTATTCATTTTGTTTTAATTTTTTCTCTATTTCATAAATTCATTGCATTCACAGGATTTGGATGCGATACTAGTGCTGTCATTAATATACTTGCTCATCGTGATGCTACACAACGTTCCTACATCCAACATGAATACAGAGCTATGTATTCTGAGGACGTTCTTAAACGTTTATCTTCCGAACTTAGTGGCAAGTTAGAGGTATTGATTAATATTACTTTGAAATCCATTTTGATGTGTTTCATATTGTTTGTAGTAATCTTTTCTTTTGTATTTACTATTTAATAACTATTTGTTATTGTTTCCCCCCCACTTTTGTGGTTCTTAGAATGCAGTTCTGCTTTGGATGCATGACCCAGCGGGACGTGATGCTGTAATCCTTAGGCAGACACTAGTTATAGATAGAAACCTTGAAGCTGCTACTGAAGTGATATGTTCGCGAACTCCCTCCCAGCTGCAATATTTAAAACAAGTATATCATTCTAAGTTCGGAGTTTTTCTGAACATGACATTGAAAGGAATACATCTGGAGATCATAAAAAGGTGAGGTTTCTCTTTGTCCTTGTGTGTGTGTGGTTCTTAGGAAAGCTGCCTTAGCCATTCCAAAATAGTCACACTGAATGTGCTCCATTTGCCAAAACAACAACAACAAAAAAGTCTTATCCTACTAGGTAAGGTCGGTTACATAGATCACAGGACTTCATTGTGCTCTATTATAGATTACATGCCTGGATAGATTATTGACCAAAAGATCTCCTTTTATAACCTCCTTTAGAGTGCACTTCTGCCTTCCTTGACCCCTTTTTAGTAGACTTCACATAGTTTGATCAACCCTTCTTACTGTTGTCTCCATTGGCATTCTCTTAACATGTTCGAACCACCTCAAACGATTTTCCATCATTTTCTCTTCAATAACTATCACTCCAACTCATCCATAAATTTGATCATTAATCCTATCCATTCCAGTGTGGTCATATACATCTATCTCTGCATCCTCATTTCAACTACCCCCACTTTATATCATGTTGTCCTTTTAAAGCCTAACATTCACTACCATATAGCATTGCTAGCCTTGTAGCAGTACGATAAAACTTTACTTTTGTTGTATTACAATCTTTCTGATCACAAATAACTTCAATAGTTTGCCTCCATTTACACCATTCAGCTTAAATTTTATGATTAACATTACTATCAATTTCACCATTTTTTTGTATAATTGATCCCAAATATTTAAACTTTGTCACTTGTGGAATGGTTTGATCCCCTAATATCACCTCTAGATCATTTCCAACTTGTCTCTTGTTAAAATTGCAATGCATATATTTTGTTTTACTTTTACTCAGATAAAAGCCTTTTGACTCCAAATCTCAAGTTTAGAGTTAATCTCTTTTTTTGATTCGGTTAAAAGAACTATATCATTAGCAAAAAACATGCACTTAGTGATCTCTTCTTTGATAAGCTTAGTTAGAACGTCTAGTATTAGATTAAACAAATTAAGAACTCAAAGGTGATCCATGATGCAGGCCAATCTTTATAGGAACGTTCTTTGTCTCACCTCTAGGAGTTCTAACACTAGTTGTTACCCCCTCATACATGTCCTTAATGACTTTAATATAAGCCACTCACACCCTTTTCTTTTCAAAGGTTTTCCAAATGACATCTCTACGCTCATGATCATAACTTTTTCTGGGTCAATGAAAACCATATGCAAGTCTCTTGCTTTGCTTTAATACTTTTTCATCAACCCCTTTAGCAAATATTCCATTGGCAAAAATTTTTACAATTTTCCTTACTTCCTAATATTCCGGTTATTATGAACTGTGAGTTGAACATTTCTGGTTGATTTGCCTTTAGGAGGTTGAATTGCACTATGTCATTTCAGATGGCTTTGAAATTATATTTTTGCATGAGTAGGAAGAATTATGGGCTTAAAAATTCTTTTCAAGTAGGACATTGTTTTGCCTCTTCCAGGATACTTATATTATGCCACTTTTTCCGACTGGCTCATTTGTGGTTAAAATATTTAAAATATACATTCCTTGTGGTCATCGTGTTCTGCTCAACAAAATCTCATTTGGATTGTTTTATGCAGTGACAAAGCCATTTGAATAATCTCTCCATGTTATTTTTCCAACTGTAGAGTTATAAAGAAAACCTGGAATTTTCATTTTGAAGATATAAGAATGATGAAGCTACTATTGCCGATAATTTTTTTCAAAAATTGAGTCAGATCTCCATTGCATATATAAGCTCTCCTTGTTGGTATTGCTGATGCTTTTTCTCTAAAAAAATTTTGAGTCAGATCCTGCTTGCATATATAAGCTCTCCTCGTCTTGAAGGCCTTGAGGTTAATAGAGAGATGGCTGAGAAGGACGCAAAGGTTCTCTATAAGGCAGGGGAGAAGAAATTAGGAACTGATGAGAAGACTTTTATCCAAATTTTCAGTGGACGAAGTGCTGCACAGTTGAATGCCATAAGTTCTTATTACCATGATATGTATGGACACTCACTGAAGAAGGTATATTTTATCTGATTCCCCCTTTCAAACACTTTCTTCTTGAAAATCTTGTTCTGGTGCTTAACCACATTGCACCCATATCAGGCAGTAAAGAAAGAAACATCAGGGAATTTCGGTTATGCACTTTTGACAATAGTCCAATGTGCACAGAATCCAGCAAAGTACTTTGCAAAGGTATTTCCCTGCACTTTAAAGTTATGTATTTCCTTCTCATATCAGTATCATTTAGTTTTTGAATTACCAAACGTGGTAGCGACCATGGCTTAGCTATGCTTTACAAAGGAAATTGGGCTGTATACCGTCCTTCATGGCCAGTTCAACTGCAACTACTATTGCGGGATCATTTAAGTTCATTGTAGCAACAACTTTTGTATTCAATGAGTAGTTTTTATGCCATACTAAGGATGGAGGGAGCAACAACTGGCGCAAATTTTAGTGGTACACATTATCCTTGTGTGCTCTATTTTCTACATTTTGTTATCTGAAAAGGGAGGAAATGCCAATAATTTGCTATACTGGTTCAAAGATTACTTCTGGAGTATGAAGGAACCTTTCAAAAGCTCCTCTTTGCCAAGAGATGGGTGTGTGTATCTATCTATATATATATATATATATATATTCTTGTTTTCTTCCCAATGCAGGTTTTACACAAAGCAATGAAAGGTCTTGGGACTAACGATTCCGCACTCATAAGGGTGATTGTAACAAGGACTGAGATTGATATGCAGTATATAAAAGTTGAATATTTGAAGAAATACAAAAAGACACTCAATGATGCAGTTCACTCGGAAACATCTGGCCACTACAGGGCTTTTCTTCTGGCACTTTTGGGCCCCAACCAGTAGAATGGTCAAGATGATCATAACTTGTGTGTTGTGTGGAATAACTTCTAACTCTACTATTTTACAATATAGTAATATTGTAAATAAGATGAGTTGTATTTAGTGTTTGGTACATAAAAGTTTCAGTTTGAGACTTGAGATGAAAAATACTGTTGTTGTGTAATCATATTGGTGCCATGTGGATCCTTATTTCCCATTATGATGGGATTTCAGTTGTATAGTGTAAACTTCCTGAACATATTTCTTGCATGAAAGGGCCTTGTAGAAAAAAATTTAAAGGCTTTCTTTTCCACGCAGTACTAGACTCTAAATGTGACTGATGTCAAAATCTGTTATAATTCAGGAGATATGAGATGAGTGTTTTCAATATGATCAACTCATGTTGAAAAAACTCATCCTCCATGCGAGTATGCTTAAGCCTTTAAGGCAGCTTTGACCTTTATTTTCACGCCCACGGAATCCAGGATCATAATAGATGTCTTCAATCTTACAGTTGATATAGACAGGTTTGTGTGGAGTATCCAAGATTACAAATACTATCAACCAAGGGTTCAAATTGTTCGGTATTCTATTCTGTCTTTAATATAAGAGTTAAATAACTAAATTATGAATGTTAAAAAGATTAATTAAGTAATTATTTGTATCAAATGTTTATTAGTTTATCTATAATGTCATTTTTATGTGCATTGTAATTACTTTGTAATAGAAACTCTTTATCACTCATTATCAATATAGATACTTAGGGGGAAAAAATCGTAATGGGAGGTAAAGTAGATTAATGTCTTATGTTTAGGATTTAAGTGAATTGTTTGTCTATTTCTTATAATTGGGATTGGAGCTAGTATCATATTCAGCATTTTGCCATTTTCGCTGGCATTTCTGAACAAGATTCAGAACACTTCTCTACAGCATGGTTTGAACATGAGCCATTTGATAGAAGCATGGGCTTAATGTCATATGTAGCAAACTGGAAAATCTCAATATAATTTCCTAAAGTACCTTAAAAAAGTGTCTGTGATCTGTTAAGTCTAGTTTATGTAATAATTGTATGCTTAATATGAATTTTTTTTTAATTGAAACTCAAGTACATTATTTAATTATGAAAATATATAAAATGCAGATTAGACACTTGCGTGTTATAATGAGATGATAGCATAAAATGGATCAGAGCCATCTAAAATGTTGAGGAAATAACTTCCATATTTCTTGCAGCAATGTGGTAGAAATACGCGGAGAATTGTGATTGGGAGAGGAAAATATCAACGCTGAGCTTACCCCTAGTTCTTCCTTCCCCAAGGGAAGATGCTGAACAGCTTCAGCGTGCCTTCAAAGGTACCCTTTCTTTATCTTGAATTCTCTCCTTTTATATGTTTAAATTTGTTGTTCATACTATAATATGATGGGTTTCAATTTCTGGGAAAGACCTGGTTTTAGACTCTGAGCATTTTATTAAAAGAGGAATCCAATTTTGGGCACCTTTGTGTCAAATTAGTACGACAATTTCCATTCTGTGAGATGAATCATACTGCACTGAATACTGAATCATGTATGCCAGTATCTGTGGTTGTTGTGAATGTCTCAAAGCTGATCTGAGTTTCTGGGGGAAAAGTTTTCTAAGATAAGGATTCTTAGATTTATTCTTAACCTCTGTTATATTTTACATTAGATGGTAATAAGGTGATTTGGGTAGCAAGCCCTTATAATGGAGTCTGTGATTGGAACTCATTGTAGGACAGAAAACTTTTTTCTGACATTTTAGATTTTAGATTTTGGCAGCCATTTGGATTTCTTTTTATGATACTCCCTTTGAAACGTAGGACCCATTTACCTCACTTTATTATATTATATTAAAGATGTTAGTTAAGTTAGTTAATGTGTCATTTTTTTTAAACACCTTAATCATCTTTCTAAATTCTATTTCTTTCTCTTACTTGATTATTGTTGAAAAGGCATCAATAAGAGTGATTTAGGAAAAAATTAATTAAAATTTTAAATAAGTCATACATTTAAGATCAAGATCAAATCCTTGGTTGAGTCTTACATTAATGATTAGGGAAGTATATTCAATACTTTATATTTAAAGTTGTAGCCTCTTCAAAAGCATGTATTGTGGTTTCTACATGAACTTTGCTTCTCATCAAGTATAGATCTTGAAAGAGTCCAATCCTTGCTCTATTTTATTAATAGCTCAACTATCCTTTTGGTACTTTAAGTTATCCATTTATTTTATTTTGGTCCCATAACTTTTACTTTCCACCATATTTGGCCAGCGGCTCCATACAATATTCCAAAATGATCCCTGAATTCTGTGTATTCCCAAATGATCTCTGATGGATGTGATGGAAAGGACAAATATGGCATGCATTGAAACGAAAGGACTAAATTCACGCTAAAAAGGGGTAAAAGAAGAAGAGAAGTTAAGAGACCAAATTGAAACAAATTGGTTAACAGAACAAAATGGTTATCAAGCCATTATTAATGTGTGCTGTTCTGAATTCATCCATAATCCATTTTATTTGTTTATTTCCTTTCTTGTTAATTCCTTGCATTCACAGGATTTGGATGCGATGCTAAAGCTGTCATTGACATCCTTGCTCATCGAGATGCTACACAACGTGCCTATATCCAACATGAATACAGAATTACGCATTCTTCAGATCTTCTTAAACGCTTATCTTCTGAGCTTAGTGTCAAGTTAGAGGTACTGATATAACAATAGGGTTACTTAGAATTCCATTGTCATTTGATTTGCTCTCTAAAATCATTAATTAAGTGATCAATATATACATTTTATCTTACATGAGCAACGCCTCTCTTTTTTGGCACCCAGTAACTTTTCTCTAAAGGGAACAAAGATAGTAACAGTTTAGTATGGTGTTTTATGTGATTTTTGTGATTATCAGGATGCTATTTTGCTTTGGATGCATGATCCTGCACAACGTGATCCGGAAGTCATTAGGAAGAAACTAGTAGTGGATCAAAACCTTGAAGCCGCTTTAGAAGTGATATGTTCAAGAACACCATCTCAGATACAATCTTTAAGACATGTCTACTATTCAAAGTTCGGAATTGCCCTCGAGCAAGAGATTGAAATGATGACATCTGGAGATCATGAGAGGGTGAGGTTCCTTTTTGTCCTTGTTTGTGGCTTTTCAAAAAAGAAAAAAACACCTCATGTCTTCCAAAACTTCAGAGAAGTCGTGTATGCGTAGGGTCTCATGATGGGCTTCAAAATTCTTCCAAGTGCATATTGGTCTGCTTCTTGGAC
>QFDD01004048.1:0-14393 GCA_006871305.1 Vachellia collinsii
CGACATTGGAATGGTCCCGCGGCTGAGTTGGCTCGTCTTTAGCCTCCGAGTGTTCATAAATAATTTTATTTTTTAATGCATTTGCTAATTAAATTTTGCATTTAGGTGTATATTTGCATTTGTATGTGGCTATTAGAAACTCACTTGCATGTATACAGTGAAACTTCTGTTGCATAAAATGTGAAAATAAGTTATATAATATAAAATTTTAATTACACACAGTAAAATGTTTCACTCTATAATTATTTTGATAAAGAGAAATTATCAAATATAATTTTGCAATGCTGAGTAATAAAAATTATGTGTATATAAAAATTACAAGTATGAAATTTTGCTCTTTTTAAGCATCAAGAACGTTTTGTTGTATGTTTATTAAAATTAATGTCAAAAATGTTATCTCCTTGTTTCAGGTGTCTTGAATGATCAAAAATGTTATCCAATGTTCAGAAAACCGGATCGGACCGGTCCATGGTCCGGTTTAATGAAAAACTGGAGGCCGGGTTGACCCGGATCAACCCGGTAAAAAACCGGGTTGACTGGGTCACACACATATATTTTTTTTGTGATTCCTTTGCTTTTTTTTTTTAAAAAAAATTATTTTAAGGTCCCACAAAAAAAATTAATATTAGAAAGGTCTTAAAATGTTTTTATTAGCAAGTAAAAGAGCACCATTGACAAGTGAATGAGTTATAAGTAGTAACTTTTGAGACATTTCTGATATTAATTTTCTTGTGTAGGACCTTAATGAAATTTTTCTCTTTTTTTATTGTTTTTATTAATATTTAGTGACAAAGGGAAGAATTAGATGGTGTTTCTTCATTTCTTTTTTTTTTACTACAAACATGATTTTTTTTATGATTAATTATTAACGTTTTATGGTTGATGAATGAATTTTAATGATGTTTTTTTTTTATTATGAATGATTATTAATTACAATAACTAAAAGATTTTAACTATAAAGATGAATATTTTGAAATTAAACATTATTAAAAGTATTATATTTTAATATTATCAATTAAATGTCATTATTTTAATAGGTCGGTCTGACCCCGGTTTAACCCCGATCTGACCCATTAACCCTTGACCCACTGCCTCGACCGGTTCAGTGCCCGGTCCGGTTTTTTGAACCTTGGTATTATCTTACAAAATTATGTAATCAACAATATTATTTAATGCATTATAATATACTAAATGTAAGCAAGTGTTTTAACATTGTTTCATTTCTTTAGGTTTCCACTAGACCTACCCGGTCGGTTATGTAATCAAACTTTTATTTAAAAGTAAAATAGTACAATTTCAACCGCGGGGTGGATCTAACAAAATTCA
Organism: Vachellia collinsii; assembly: GCA_006871305.1. Taxonomy (NCBI): domain Eukaryota; kingdom Viridiplantae; phylum Streptophyta; class Magnoliopsida; order Fabales; family Fabaceae; genus Vachellia; species Vachellia collinsii. The sequence goes on from QFDD01004048.1 coordinate 1,327, forward strand.
CGTGTCTATTAAAAAAAAAAAAATATAATTCCCTTTTTAAAAATAATGCTACTATTTTATAAGTTATTTCAGAGTTATGAAATCAGAAAAAATGAATTTGAATTTTCACCAATAAGAAGGGATTATTACATTCTTTTCCCTTTACTTCGATTTTGTTGTGTTTCAAGTTAGAAAGCCTCGAGGGAATTTAAAACAATTTTCCCTAAATAAAATGCAAAAAAGTTTTGATAGATCTCCTCACTAATAAATCTCTACGTATTTCTGCATATAACTAGGTTCTCTGCACTCAAGTAAATGTCCTGATATAAATCACCTAGCAAAACTCGGTTGGTTGTTTGAAATTAGTATCAATAAATACACATGTATTGAAATCAATTATACACGAAGGGGGTAAAGGAAAAAGAAAAAAGCTGTCTTGCTGGCTCTGATGCAAAGAGGGGATGTTTACAAAACATGACCTTCAATATAAGACACAGTGAAAGCTTGAGCTTGAGACCTCATGTAAACTCACCCACACTGAACGAAACAATAACAGCTCCAATCTAAACACCATTTTTTTTCTATTTTTTCATCTTCAATGAATAATACAACAAGGTAGCTAAAGGGATGAGTAACACAAGTCATGAGGACACAACAGAGCAGCTAGTAAACTTCACCAGGCAAGTTGGTGGAGGGAATTCTCTGCCGTTTCTCCACATATGCTGAAGGAAACCACCCTGCTCTGCCGTTGCATTCTCCTTCCGACCATCCTGTCGCCGTCACCTGTGTGATTGTTTGAACTTTTAATGAGCATTCAGGAAATGCACACACAAGAATCTCAGTGGTTCAACTACAAGGTTTGCCATGCAACGCTGATGTTTCTCGATGGGTTTGTAAGGTTCCTGAAAGAACAATAATGTTTCCTTGCTCCTCTTCTGGTCATTTTTTACGCACCTTAAGAACTTTCGATGAATCACTCATCAGATTACTGCTACTATTTATCCTCAAGGACGTTTAACTGCTAAATTCTAATGAGGTCTTAACAATGCTGATAATGTACTATTTGTCAATATTGTTACTGCTTCGAGGAGGCGTGCATGGAAGACATATGAGTATACAGTGACAAGAAAACCAACCTTTCGCACAACAACAAAGTCACCCTTCGCCAAGCTCAGTTCCTTCTCCGCTGTCGCATTAAACGGATGCATTACCTGCAACCAAAATGATGCATGGCTCGTATTATCTTTTTTCCATCCCTGTTATTATTCTATAGTTAGAATCCCTCAGCTTCCTATATTATAGCACCTAAATCAACATAACTCATTTCTCTAAGGAAGCACCGAGTTGGAAAAACACTAAACAAATAATGGCTACTAGAGAAGTAGGCTTGAAACTTTGAAATGATGAAAAGAAAGGGGGAAAAAAAGAATCTAATAAAAAAGGAACGGGGGAACAAATAAAAAATTCAAAGAGGTATGGGCGAATCTTGAACCCTAATAAAGCAGCCCAAAAAAGCCCTGTCCCCATCATTCTCTACTGATCACTGAATTGAACAATCTTCCATCTCTAAAGGAAGCTTATGCTACCCCACCTCCCAAAAAGAAAAGAAAAGAAATAGAAAAGCAACCCTCAACCACTTACAAATCTTAAATCGGTAACTTGCAAATTTAAGATTTGTTCCATTTATATAAAAAAAAAATATTTAAGCTCTAATGATATTTTAGAGCAGTATCTTATTCAGCAATAAATTAATATATAAATTTTATGTAAAAGAGAAAACAAGAATCATACATCATGTAGGAACTTGCAAAAGGCTAAAGTAAAGCAAAGATTTAGTATGTGTAGCATACTTCAGCCAAGAAATACATAGTTTTTGTGGAGCCATTCTCAGAAACCACGGGAGGGGCAGATTCTTTCCTCTGTCTCTCTGAAACCATCTGAGAAAACGTTTGAATGAGAAAAAAAAATTATTGCTATTATGATAATGAACACAGCTCAAAGAACAGGACGAAAAACAGAAGTATTACAATATAGATATTCTTGGAAAAAGAAAACAGATAGGTAAATCTGGTTCACACCTCAGCTTCAATTTCACCAAGAATGGCTGCAACTCTTGCATGAAAAGTTTTTTCCCCTTCAACCTACAAAAGCATAAACACAATCTACATGATCAAAATCCAAAATAATTACACAAGGGTAAATTACCCTTCCTTCCATGATAATCAGCTTAATTACACAACCCTATATAAGGGGTGCAGCCGTAAAACCAAAAGATAAGCTACAATTCAATTCCCCGGAAGCAAGGTCAAGAATTCAAACCTTTTGGATAAAAAAAATCACACTAAGAGAGTTACTCCCAATTGGATCTAACAATATTTGAATTTGATCCAATAGTACCATATAGGAAATAGTTGTATTGAGAGTGTAAAAAACGGATGATAAGTACTTCCCTAAACATAGCCTAACCACTTCTTTAAATCTAGAAAAAGGTACAAATGGTTACTCAACATAAGTGCCATTATAAGTAAAATAACAAAAAATAGATATATTTAATTTATTGTATTTAACAAAAATAAATACTGGCATCAAAATTATTAAGAAATACATGTTTTCATAAGTTAAATTTTCAATTATAAAAAACAATTCTTTTGTTGAAGGTATTAGGCCAATATTACTTTTGTTTTTTTGGTAGGTTACTTTTTTTCAGTTTGAGGAAAGGGAAAGTAATTATCACAAAGGGAAGGTACACATAAGGCGAGAGTGATTTATCCAAGTTTATACTATCAATCATGTTCATGTGTAAGCACACCATAGCAACAAGTCTCTGGAAAGTCAGTCTTTGCTGCTGTGCCTCGACAGCAGCCAATGCAGCTGCAGCTTCTTTACCCAGAACGGCCATGTTTGCTTTTAGCTCCTGCATCTTTGCTTCTGAAGCATGCAGTTTTGCAACATTTTCAGCAGTTGGAGCCTCTCTTGCACGTGCTTGTCTTCTTGCTACCTCCTCCCTCTGATTGAATTTTTAAAACCAAATCAACTCAACGAAAAGTAAGAATATCAATGTCTAAATGATGATCTAACATAGCCTGGGACACAGTTTCTCTCTGGTTACTAGAATGCACCAAACAGAGAAAAGAATTCACAAATTGACTGCACACTCCATGCCACAAATGATAGAGGAAGTTCCCATTGGGCCAAAGCTACTGATTAAGTATAGAGATTGAGGAGCCACGTTCCAACTTTTGACTTACTTGTGTCTCTGCTTCTTGTCTCATCCGACTATATCGCTGACCAAGATGGCGAGCATCCTCCAAAGGTGCACCATGGATCATTGATCTTAAGGGGTCTAAAACCTGAAAAGTAAAAACACAGGATTCATGCTGCTGTCCTGATAGATTTAAAAAAGACATAAGACAAAAGTAATCTCTCAGTCATGGGTCCAATAATGAAGTCATTATCAATGTCATTACTCCATAGTTGTTTTGTACTGTTTTAGTACCTGAGCATAATTTTGTTCTGACTGCACATAGTTTTTTATCCTTTAAAGATTGTGTCATTATATTTCAGTAACCCCACGGCGGAACTTCCAGAAATTCATAGTCCCCCCTCCCCCCTCTTTCTCTTTTTAACAAATGAGGAATTCATAGTTTCATGTACCAAAGTGATGCAAACATTCTGAAGAATCAAATTGATAACGAAGCCATCTCACAAGTGCCTATAAGAAGGGTTTTTGTAAAAATTTTAATAAGGAATAACACGGAAATCGCCACTAGATTCAAGGCCTACAAGTGCCTGGTTTATTTTGCATTTTGATTTCCACAAGTGTGATGAAAATTTTAAAAAGGTTTAGGGGAAGCGTTGAGTGGACAGGTCTATCAATATTGTTATAAAAGCCAATCGGCAATTTAGTCTTCAAAACTAGTTATTATATACCATGATCTATCCAATAACATAATATTGTAAACAATTGTCTCATTCACCTCAAATGTAACTAAATTTAAAAATGAAATATAAAGGAGAAGCAAGTGATGAAGAAATGGGGAAGATTTCACATTTGCAAAATCTGTGCGCTCTAGAAATTAAAAGATGGAAATGTCGCCATATGGCATAGTAACAGAAATCCTATAAGCTATGCCAGGTAGCTAAAGCAGCAACATGAAAATTTTTTGTCCCTAGTAGCATATTGAAGATCTACCTTTTGCATCATCCAAATTAAGTATCACCGCATTATCACTTTTTGCGACCAATTAGGTAGAAACATCAAAATAACATATTCAAACTAGAACCCAGTATGGCAAAGATGATAGTGCTGCAGAATTTAAGTCCTGGACCATATAATAAGGCTGGAAGTGTGGCATCCCCTTGTCTTAGTTCAAGAACAGTATAAAACAAATGAAATTAAAGGGAGAGGGAGTATAGGAATCGAAATTTGATTCTAATCAATAGTTAAATGTATCAGCACAAAAAACAGATAATTACTATTGCATTCATAATTAATGATATACAAATGGAAAACATGAAAAGTCAACCTGTGAAGACAAAAGCCGATTGAATTCTTCTTGCTCCTTTTCAACGTGTTTGCGAGCATCGCCATATACTGATGCAGCCTTAGCCAATATGGTGTCACTGCTGTTTTCTGCTCCATATCTACAGCAATCCTCAGAAAGCTTCGTCCCTGTCTACCATGGAGATTGTTTATAATGATTGCTCAAAAATCACAAGTCTTTATACAAAGTTGCACGGCACTTCTTATTGCAAACTATATATTATTATGAGTGTTAAGTGTGAACTGCATTCACACGAGAAATACAAATCACCTGCTTCAATATGCCTATAACCCACTGCTGTAAATATCTCTGCTGCTTTGACAATTTCCTTTTGAAAATCCTGGATCAGAAAATGGTATCACACATATCAAGAAATAGAAAGCCAACAACAAAATAAAAATCACCCATCAATAAATATAATATTTACTTGATAAACTCTTTACAATAATTCCTACTACGAATGATGTTCACAAAGGCTACACAGTCATATTTACCAAAATCTGACATCAAACTGTATGTTCTTGTGTTTTATGAGCATTATAGGGTAAGCATCATCAGATAGCAACAATTACACAAATATACACACGCCCAAGCACATATAACTCAGATTCTAGTATTCTACTATAAGATATCTTCAACTAGAGATGGGGGGATAGCTTGTAATAAAGAGATGAAATCCCAGACTGGCTGCTTCAATATGTTTACTCACTCTTGTGAGTTGTGACCCTTAACTCATAAAACACCATGGGTAGACTTTCTTAACGAGAGCATTATATACTATTTTGTTTCCTAAAGTAAGAAATTCTTTTCCACTCTGAATATAGCTAGTGAAAAGACTCAAAATTCAGCAAATTAAGTTCATGATCCATCTAACCAAGACAAACAGCAAAGAGAAAACACTATACCTTTCCTGCGCGGGTGCATCTGTACAATTTTTCTAGTTGTTGATGTCTCTGCAATTCAACCTCATCAATGACCATGACGTCTGAACTCTCATAACCACTGGTGCTGAACTGCTTTATCATAGCCTAACAAATAAAAGAATTAAATTAAATCCCACATCAAATAGGGTACAGAGACTTGCATGGTGCCACAGTATTTGAGGAGGAGGAAAAGCATTAAGTCACACCAGATGATATATACCAATACAAAGAACTGTTAATTAACACTGCCAATAACGTGATTTAGTAATGGTTAGAATCTGCATAAAAAAAAAAAAAAACATCTCTGCATCTTCACTGAAGTTTATTCGACCATGGCAGCATCAAAAAAAATCTTTCTTTGAGACATTCTTGGAAAATTTTAGATCAAACAGAATTTTAGCATCTTAACTAAAGTTGAATTCAGTCAAGTATCAACAAACGAACCCATCTTCAATGCATTCTTGAAGATCTTTAGAATAAGAAAACAGGAATTGAAATATTAAAACTCGTCCAACTTCTCATAAATTGCCAGGATAAAGGAAAATCTTTCGGCCCATATTATTCCGGACCCACGAGGAGGGAAGAAAAGGATGGCAAGAACACACATTCCAAACTCCCAAATTCTTTCCTTTCATACAATACCTAAAACCCATCTTCAAATGCTTTTCTGGAATATTTAGAATAAGTAAAGAATTTTAATGCTCAAATCATCAGATTTTCTTAAACCATTACCCAGCTTAATGCGAATTCAGGCTTGTCGGAGTAAAAATTCAGAACCCAAGATTAGGAAGAATCATATGGCAGTAGAATACTAACAAGTTGAAAAATCAATTTTTCCTTCCTTCCCAAAATTCTTCATCATCAGAATGCTAGCCAGACGGAGCATGAAGGAATCGTGGCACTAAAAATTACCTGCTGTTGTTTGGCTACTTGCTCTTTGAGCTTGCTGGCTTGTCTCCTCAAAGCGTCCATGGCTAACGCCTATGCTCTCTTCCTTCGGCAATTACAGAGAAATGGAAGCGAGTTACAGATTTTGGAGGGTCAAATTGCGGCAAAATGAACTTGGATATAGATTAGAAAGTGTAGCTGTCTCAGATCCACTGTAAGAGAAATGTCAAGCTTTTCCATATTCATATTATTATATCTCTCAATATATAGGCCAGCGGCGTGTGTATATAATATCAGTGAATTTAAATTGTGGATATAATAAATAAATCTATTACAGTATTCTATATGAATTCAAAGGAAATAACGAATAGATTAAATAATAAAGCAAATCTCATAAATATTCATTGGGTCACTTTCATTCTTTCTCTTACAGATAATAATATAATCCAGATATTTGTCCCAAAAAACGATATAATACATTTATTAAAATGAATTTCCTATCACCAAAAAGTTCCATGTTTATACAACGTTGCTCTTTACCACATCACATGTATGCGTACACTTAGTTTCTTTTATACCAATATCGCTCTTAATATAAATCTCAATTAATTTTTTAGGAGATTAAGAAGGTTAAATAAAATATTAATATATTTATCTTTTTTATAAATTAATTTGCATGACATATACACTAATATATAATTTAAAATAATTTATTTAGTTTCATTAATCTATCCAAAATATCAAATGAAGCTTACATTAAGGATCATGAGTCTATAAGATGTTTCTTTTAATTATTTAAAACTACATCATATCTTTAATATAGTAATGGATTTAAATAATAAGAGTTAATATGTAAAAATACATAAGAATTTTAATTAAAAGTGCATGTAATACCATTTACTTTTAAAATGTGTAAACATACACATAAACATAAGCAATCAAAGTGGGAATAACAATATTATGACCGTTAAATATTATAAGTTAACAATTATATATGCATATGAAAAAATAATGTGGGCCTCACTGCAAAAAATAATGATTTTATATTATATTTAGTAGTCCTAGCATTTTTACTCTCCTTTTAAATGTTTATGGGTATTTTTGTAACTCCCAAAAGTATATGATGTTAAATACATTTTTAGTAAAAGCTTTTAGCAATTTTGCATTTCTCACCTTGTTAACTAAACTTTTAAAATTTATAAACCTTGCGCAAATTACAATTGTTTTGCCACAAAATTTTCAATTTTGATCACTGAGTCTTGCAGGTTTTGCCACTCGGCTTTTAAATTGTAATAATTGATAGTATATATAAAGACATTCTCATCCATTTTTTAAAACCAAGATGTTATCTGTATTTATATAAATTTGTTGTCCTTGTAGAAAGACAGATAAATTGAGAGAAAACAAGATGAATTTGGAAAAGTAGTAATTGCATATATAGTAGCTAATCTACTAGACATTGCTATTTATAAGACAATATAATAAAGAATTAACGAATAACAATTACAAATTCTAACTTCCTAGTTATAAAGTCTAGGCAGTCATAATACCATATCTATTTGGGAACAGTTTTTGAAAAGTGATTTCACACAATTTAAGATGAGTATGTGAGAGAGTTTTATCTTGGCTTGTGTGAAATTGTTTTTCAGAAGTGGTTGCTAAACATGCTCATACATCTATTCTGAACCTCAACAATGACATTCTTACCCCCTTACCTTTCTTATAAATGGACTAGCGTGGGACTCATGAGAAATGAAAAGCCCGATATGGGATTATGGGCCCAAGTTGTTGAGAAGAGGCCCACAAGTGAGAAGGAGGACATGGAAGTGATGACAAAGATTATATGATATAAGAGGGACAAAGGAGGGTGTGGAATGTTAATCTTCTCTGTATGGACTCTCCCTCCATCCCTTCATTTATGAGATTTATTACCAATTGAGCATATTACAAAACATTTGTGTCATTTGAGTGATTGTATGCATTAGCTTTATCAACCCAATAAATAAATAAATTTACTTAGTCATTTTCTGGTGTCCATATTTGATTGTAACATGTCATCACCCTTCTCTTCGGCCATGGCCTTCATCATTCTCATCGTTTTCTTCCTATTCTCACCCTCTATGGCTTTTGCAGAATCTCCCCCCCCTGAATTATCATCGAGGCATAAAGCTCACACAAAGTGCAAGTTGTATTCTGAGATGTTCATTTTCCTCTAACGATGTTAGATAAAAGCATTGCTATCTTCAAGGCTGCCAGTGGTAGGAAATTAGACCCAACTTTTGTAGCTCACAACATGTAGCATTTGAGAAAGGCATTGTGATGGTGAGGAAAGACGAAATTAAAGAGGCAACTTCACCACCATCAACAGTGCCCCTCATGATAGATCCCAAAAGAACTTCCTGTTTTAAAGGCTACTTCTTAATCTATTTCTAAGTCTATGAAGAATAATGGAAAGACCTACTTGATGATCGAAGATGGTATCAACAAGACTATCATCATGAGAAATTGTAGCCATGTAAATGGGTGGCAAACCATCATATTTGCAACATTTTGTAATTGATTCATATGTGGGGATGCGGCTAGCGTGTACGAGAAAAACGGATTCATGGGAGTGAATGTAACATTTCATAACACACAAAGACACTGTATTTGCATTCTATGAAATAGTTCTATAACAATGTGATATATATGACATAGTGGATATCATCATATGTGGTGGACGTGCACGAGAATTGCACAAAAATTGCAACATTTATGCTCGTAAGCCCATAAGCAAACACTTCAATGATTTTGGGTTATACAGCCCCTTCTTCTTCAATGATGCACGTTATACTCCTACTTGTGGGTACTCAACACATTTTAACTTTGTTTTGATTTTAGAAAGTGCTTCATTTTACTTTGCTTATTATATGTTTCCTAAATTGTCCTCAACAATGGCTTCCATGGCCTTCCCATGTATGTTGCCACCTCCGCCGTCATATCTCTCTCTACTATGTGCTGTGATGACATTGAATTGTCCTCCCATCAATTTATGAGCATAAATGTTATAGTTTTGAACACGGTAGCAGCATTCCCTCATATGAAGTTGATGGTGCCATATATATCACACTCTTTGTGAAATTGCATCAATGAATGTGCGTAGAGAGTGTCTTGGTATCTCTCAAAGCTATAGCTATAAAACACTGACACTTTTGCCAAGTTTTGCACATGGCTTGATGCTTCTTTGGCCTTGCAGTGTCATGGAATGTGCATGTATTCATCCACAATAATCAATTATATTGATTAAGAAAGATTTATACATCACTTTGGAATCATATGTATGGGTGTATGCGCTTTGGATTAATTACTGAATGTTGCATATATGTATAGGTTCTCCACCCATCCGCGTAGCTATGATTTCTGGTGATGATAGTTCTATTGATACCATCTCAAATCATCATCGGGTAGCTCATTTCCTTACTGATGGAGATGTGTTCTTCATGAACTCCTGCTAAGATGTAGATAAGGAAGAAGCCACTAGAAGAGGAAACTTCATTGGGAGCTACAAAGAGAGCATTGTTGATGATGGTGAAGTTGCCCCTTTCGTCTGTCCTCATCGTCACAATGCCTTTCACAAATGCTACTAGTTGATGGGCTGCAAAAGCTATGTCTAATTTCTTGTCATTGGTGCGCAAAGATAGCATGTGCTCCCTCATACATCGCTAGGGGCAAGTGACCATGTTGGAATACAACTTGCATTTTGGGATGAGCTTTGTGTCTCGGTGATAATCCAAGGGGGGATTTTGCAAAAGTCATATAAGGAGAGGGTAGGAGAAGGATGAGAATGACAAAGGCCATGGTGGAAGGGAAGGATGAGGGCATGTTATGATCAAGTATAGACAATAGAAAAGGACTAAAGAAATTTATATATTGGGTTGATAAAGTCATCACTCAAATGATAAAAAGGCTTTGTAATAAGCTCAATTGGTAGTAAATCTCAGAGGTGTCATCACAATAATAGGCAACAAAAGAAAGAATGTCGTTGAAGGAGGGAGGAGTTCAAAGAGAGAAGATTTGCCAAAACATGCCATATTATCAATACCCATCCTCTTATATCATGCAGTTTGTTCCATTTCTCATCATTTCTAGGTTCTCCTTCTCACCAGTGGGCCTCTTCTCAACAACTTGGGTCCATAATCTTGTATCGGGCCTTTCATTTCTCATGAGTCTCAAGCCCAATCCATTTGCATCTGTTACATGGCATTGAAGAGTTCATGCAGATCATATTTCCCTTCTTTCTAGCCGTGCTTTTCTTCCCTATGATTGTTGAGTTTATGCAGATCAAATTTCAAGGAAAAATATGAAATTAATTTCTTTTATACAATTAGAAAACAGAAATTTTTTTCTAAATTCGTTAGAGCAACAACATATATAAGTTAAGGCCAATTATGATATATTCCAATAAGCTAACTCTAGAATAGGTGGCCCAATGAAGGGTTGACACTTGGCATTAGGTGAGACCCACAAGCCAAAAAGTAATGGATGTTTGAGCCTATTGATGGAGTAGTATTTTTGCCCCCATTTAAGAAAGGCTATATGCATTTTTTAACCTAACTTTTATTTACGGTGACAGATGCTCTTCTTACAAAAGATAAAGAGCATTTTTTAACCTTTACCTTGTATAAATATAACATTTCTTCAACTTTAATTTAAATCGGTATCTATAGTAATTAATTTATATTGCTAGGACGGTACGCGTGAATGATGAGATGAGTCCTCTTGCAAGCAATTGCATTATACCCCGCAAAAATACATTAAAATGGACTCACCTTTTTTAATTTCATGAATTCCCACTATTTTCTGCCACCATACTTTTGTTTTTTGTTTTTTTCAAATCTCATATTTCGTCGTTTTCCTGCAAAATAAGATTTGGTGGCACATTCGCTAGAACTTCAACCCCCTTCATTTCTGTCTTCTTGCTTTACTCTTCTCTTAACATTAGCTCCGCTCGTGGTCGAAATAATGGCAAATTGAGCACCATCTTCTTCTGTCACTTACAAATGGACTTATGATGTGTTCCTTAGCTTTTATGGTGATGATACTAGCTTAGTTTTCATCAGTCATCTCTATCAATCTCTGCATCAAAGTGGAATTCACGCCTTCATTGATTATGGATTCATTAGGACCGGAGAAAGATCACGAACTCAAAGTTTTCTCAGAGCTATTCAAGAATCAAGAATAGCCATCGTAGTTTTATCAGAAAACTATGCGAACAAAACGTTTTGTTTGGAACAACTCGTAAAGATTCTTGAGTGCTTCAAGGGAGAAAGCAGGTTGATATTTCCAGTACTTTATTATGTCGATCCATCAGAACTACGATGTCCAATGAGAAGCTATGCAAAAGCATTGGCTTGACTGGAGGAAATTAAGATTCAAAGACAAGAGGCACAAGGTCCAAACATGGAGGTTGGCTCTGTCTCAAGCTGCTAACCTCAAAGGCTGTCATCTCAAACCCAAGTATATATATCTCTTCGCTCTTATTACTATTACTATTACTATTATTTTTTAAGTACATTTAATTACAATTTCCATCGTACAAAACCAACAAACACATACTCTATGAAGGGTAATTGGCCAGTTTGGCTCCATTTTTGCTTGGGCTAACAATATTTTTGTGAAATCTACTGATTATTTCTTTGACAACTCATTGAAAAACAACAATAATAGTTTACCTACTAAGCACTATTCTTAGCATGCCTGACAGGGAGAACTAATCAAATATGAACCGTTCAGATCGGTATCGATAGTATAAATTTGATTTTTTTAGAAGTTTATATTTTTTAAGAAAATATTTTAGTAGATGTAGAATCTAAAATAAAAATAATCCTTTAACTATTATTGTATAAAAAAAAATTTTTATTCAAAAATCATCACTTAAATAAAAAGGTTAGACTTATTTAAATATGTAAATAAAATAATTAAATTTTGAATTAGATTTGGATGGTCTAGATTTAATTAGTTAGTACTCCCTTCTATGCAAAGTGCTTTGTAAGAAAACCAGTTTCTTGAAGAACATGTTTTTAATTTTATTTTCCTAAAAAGGAGAATAACAAGCAAGCCATATTATATTCCTCCCAATATATGCTGGGCGGTTGAATTCCTTTAACTAGCTAGAACACCGTTAACCCACAGTTACAGTTGGCTTACAATACTTATATTTATCATTTATATAATAAACTTAATATTTTTCTGATAATTAGGTTTGAATTTGAAATAAAGCTTCAACTTTTTCATATTCCATCATTTACTGTGAGGAATGAAACTATATCTTATTGGGAGGAGTAGAGAATGCAAGAGCTTTTATACCTAACATTTACATATCTTAATGTTTAGTTTGACTAACAAAAAGTGAACTGCTTCCAAATCGGTCAGGATTGCAGAAGAACAAGAGTTTATTACAAAGATCACTAATGAAGTCGCTACTAGGATTAACCAAGGTTTTTATGTTACAAATTATCCAGTTGAACTTGTGTCTCGAGTGAAGGAAGTTATCTCTTGTTTGGATCTTTGGTGTTCTAAGGAAATTAAAATGATAGGAATATGGGAGCTGGTGGAATCGGTAAATGAACTATTGCTGAGAGCTGTATACAATTCCATTGCTGATAATTTTGAGGCTTATGTTTTCTTTCTAATGTAAGAAAACATTCTAAAATGACAAATGGTTTGTTACATCTTCAAGAGACATTATTGTATA
>QFDD01004049.1:0-17646 GCA_006871305.1 Vachellia collinsii
AGCTTATTTTGATTGGTTAGGTACAATTAATTCAAATTACTTATTATAAAATTTATTCACATTTTCTTCTTAAATAATACATTGATCTTACATATGCATATATGTTATTTACACTGAAAAACAAAAGTAAAAATCAGATTTTGTCTTTATATATTTATTACATTAATTCAAACACTTCCAAGTTTTGAAAATCATTTTATATATAAAATCTATTCTACTCCAAATATATTCTTTAAAATCATTTTTATCACCCTTTCTCCAAAAATTAATCTAAACACTCCCATAGACTTGGGGGTTACATACACCGTCTCTGAAAAAAGTTTGTAAATTGAAAATGGAACATGTTAATAAATGATTGTCTGAATTTCTAATTAACCTTGAAGTCTCCTACAATAATAAGACCAGCCTGGGGCATTGCTGCAAATTCGAATATGCGCAGAAGATTCCTATTAGCATATGATACTAGTATCATTTACTGTTTAAAAAAAATATTAGTATCGCTTATAAAACTTGCTGATATTAAGCATCCGTATCATTTATAATAATTAAATGATTGGGGGGCAACACATTGTGACATCTTTATTGAAATGACTTGACTCTTAGAGGTAACGGAGTATGATTGTTATTGTAAAATGGGTCAGTGTTTTAGGCCCGAAATTACGTTGATCTCTCTTCCAGTTCTAGCACAATATTCTCAATAATAAAAATTAAGGTGGTCTTTTCTTACCCCCAAAAGAATGTAACTAATTACATCTAAGTCGCTGAAGCAAAATTGAGTTAAACCGATTATCTTCCCAAAAAGAATTTAAAAATTAAAAACTCAAATTGACTGGCCAGTATTTTAGGCATTTAGTTATTGCTAAAATAAAATGGAGTTGGTTTTCAGTTTTGTGCTAGGAAGTCAACCGGGGGGGGGAGGTGCATTTGAATCTAGCGAGCAAGTGCTTCCCAATTCGTTAACATGGTCAGCGATATCATCGTTTCATGGCTACTTCACCCATCTTCAAGACACAGTGCACTCTCTGTTCCAAATCTACAGAAGAAGAACAAACACTGTTAATCTTGGATATAAGTGCATAGCGCAGTGGTAGGACCCGTAACAAAATGAGACCTCTTCCCAAACAAGCAATAATAGCTTTCTTTATCTTCTTCACCCATCTTTTCCACTCAGGTGCCTCAGAAGTCTCCCGCCGTCCCTGCAAAGCATGGCTCGTGCAATCCATTCCCACCGATATGCCCTACCTCTCCCACGTTCCTGGCGTTCTCTCTACTGGTTAATTCCTATTTATATTTGCCTCCTTTACTATTTTTTCCCTTTTATTATATTTTTTGGATCAGGATTTTCTAGAACGAAGTGTGGTTTGGTTTAGGGGATGTGCTCCGGTGGCTCGCCGCGAACTCTACCCGGCGACTCGACATAATTGCTCAGTACTGGCAGCTGGTGGCTTCTCCCCATGATCCTCGTTCTGGAGATTATGGCTACTCTGAAAGTGATATGCGTAAATTTGGTGCCCATGAAGGTGCTGCCGTTTATAAAGCCATAGATGCTGCTGCTGATCGTAATGTTAATATCAGGTGTGATTTAATGTGTCTGACCAAATAGTGGCTTTTGATGCTAAGGCATGTTTGAGAATCACAAATCATCAGACTTTGATTTTGTTGTTTCTTAGAGAAGGTAATCTGCTGGCATTTCAAATTGAAATTACTGTAGGTTACTGTCTCACTGGGGAGTATATCCAGACTTCACCTCAGAACCATCTAAACTTGCGTCAGGAAGACCAAATGTTAAGAATGTGACCTTGTTACTGAAAGATTGGTGGGGTTCGGGCATTGTTCATGCTAAAGTCTGGATATCAGATAAGCGGGACCTTTATATTGGATCCGCAAACAATGACTGGAAATCTCTGACTCAGGTGATTATGGTTATATTTATGTTAAGTCCCAGTTACTTTCTTCAGGGCTCCTAATAAGAATCTCGATTAATGAAGCATCAACTCTCCTAAAGACACGCCCATTCAGTTACGGCCTTTTTCCATGGATTATAACTATTTGTCTTGTTTATAGTTGAAGTCTTTCTTAAAGGTTGATCAATTTTAGGATATTTTGTTAACGTGATTCTTTTATTCTTTAGGATAGCCATTGGTTATCTGTTGGATCTATGATGCCTGTTCTGATCACTTTTATTGACTGCTTTAGGTTAAGGAAGTTGGAATCTATCTTACTGGTTGCCCGAGAATAGCTGAAAGTGTTGAAGTCTACTTCAACAATTTATGGAGACTCGCATCTCTTAATTCTTCGGCTTACACAAAAACAGTATTTGATCAACAGTGGCAAGTTCAAAGAAAGGTTCCTTGCTGGTCCCATTTTATTGACCCAAAAAAGAGATGCGAGTAAGTTAGGTTCTCCTTATAGAACACAAGTGTCACTAGAGTTTTTGCTGAAGTTTTTCTGATGGATTTCCCTTCAGAGACTTGTTAATTGGCACTGTTATCTGCCTCTTTTATATTGTCAGGCTTTGCGGTTTTGATATAATGTGGTGCAGGCTTATGTTCTATAAAAGTTTTTTTCCCTATTTGGAATTTCATGCTTGTGGGAGCATTAGAATTTGAAATTAGTTTTTATGTTAGAGATCAATGTTAAAAGGTTGATTAAGGATTCAATATCATTTACATTGCAAGTAGTGTCAGACATGAGATACACTATAAAGCACAGTAAATTCTTAAATGGGGTTTAAATTACATATACAAAACAGTTGAAGATTGAAGAAAATGAATGAAGAGTAAGGTAAGAATACTTTCATGTTTTTGACAAATTGACGTAGTTAATCCTGTTATCACAGGTCTCCTGTTCCTGGGTATGTGAAGACCCCCCATGTTGCAGGATATCCTGTTCTTTCTGATCCCCATATGTTTGAAGTTTCAATTGAGACTCCTGGAAGTAGCCGTTCAACAAAGCTTCCCCAAGCTAGCTATCTCTCCTTTGCTCCTCCTGAGGTAAGGAGCTTGCCTTTTAACAGTCTGCTAGGTGACAGGCATCCTCAACTCTAGTCATCAGAATTGATTTTATTATTTGTTTATTTTCAATGTCACTATTGAGGGACAAACTTACTGTTTAAGATAAGGCTTTGCAGCAATAAAAAGTGCGAGGGACAAATAAACCAGCATAACTGAGCCATTCATTATTAATGGTGGCATAACTTTAGTTGCCTGCATGGCTGCAGCCGAAAACATGATATCTGAAGCTACATATACACAATATAGTGGTTATTTTACTGTATTGAGATTAGTGATTGCAACATGATTTCGACTTTTAATGTTATATAAATATTGACCATCTTCATTTGTTCACCACGAATGGTGGTTGCAGCTGTCATTTGGAAAGTATCAGGCTGATGAACAGGCTTGGGTTGATACAATTAAGTCTGTTGGAATGAAGGAGACAGTTAGAATCAACACGATGGACTGGTTGGGTCAGTCACAATATACTGACCAAACTGTTTACTGGTCATCCCTGTCCTCAGCGATATCAGAGGTAAAGTTATTTCTTTACGTGGTTATTCTATATAATGCATTTCATATCTTTGTGCCTTGTCAATATTCATTCGTGTCACAGCACTATGAACTCAGCACCTGTACAACTAGCATTTTTTTTTTTAAAAAACAAATTTTTGGAGCCAAGAGCTATTTACTTATTTAGTAATATACTCCACATGCATATTCTTTCTACCAGGTCGTGTTTTCCAAGCATGCAACAGTAAAAATATTGGTGGCATATTGGAGTCACTTCATCAACAACACAGATGTGTACCTGAAGTCTCTCCTCTACTCTAACAATCTCTGCTCATCTTCAAAGTACAATAAGTGCTCTGGAAAAGTTGAGATCAAGTACTATATGGTTCCTGGTTTCAATTCTACAGGGCCTGCCATTAAGGGTGGAGCCAGTACAGGAAATGCATACCCTGGTTTTACAAGGGTCAATCATGGCAAATATGCAGTTTCTGACGTACGGGCTCACATTGGAACTAGCAATCTCATATGGGACTACTTTTATACCACATCAGGTGTCAGCTTTGGAACACACAACCCTGCCATTGTTTCACAACTTCAGGAGATTTTTGATGCCGACTGGCACTCACCTTATTCTGTCCCAGTTGAAAAACTGGAACAACGCCTTTCTTCTTCATTCTAGAAATGCTTGTTTTTTCATTTGTATTTTGAAAGTGTTCCGAATTGTTGATTTGATTAGTGGGTAATTTGATATTATTTATCTTCATGATATTATCAGAGTCAGTTAATTGGAGCTACGGTTAGGATTAAAACGACTTTCAAGGGTAACGCTTACGTGTCTGGTCGTTATTTTTTGAAGCTCGATTGGGTGGTGACGCGCTAAAATGGTGCTATTTTTTTTTTTTTTGCCAACAGCTAAAATGGTGCTATTGAATCAAGCTGCACTGTTCAGATCAAAAAAAAAAAAATCAAGCTGCACTGTACCTTGCTTGTACTTCCCGGGTCTTAAACTCCTTGCTTGCATTGTATAACTTCACTGTGCACTATTGTTTGTTTCATTACATAAAACATCAAATGTCTGTTCTTAAAAGAAAACTGCAGGTACTGGCAAAAGCTAGAGAGAGCATGATCATAGAAATGTAAAACATAACCATCCATGTTTATCATTCAATTCATATTGAAATCTTGGATATCCTGTGTGTGGATTCCTTAATAACAGGAATCAGAAAAATCATCCTGCGTACATAATTTTCTATTCATTCATGTGGTCTAAACCTACAAAGATGCTGACTTTCTCTCTTTTTAAAATTATACGGAGCTGACTTTTGCAAGTAAAGCACCAGGAAGTTGACAATAATACACGATCACGCAAGGCTTTGCATGATCATGCGAACAAGGACATAACTTTTTCCAGTTCAATCAAGACGGCGTAGAAGGTACTGGACCTCAACATCCTTGGTAAGAGGGATGACCCATTCCTCGTAGAGACGAGAAACTAGGGAAGGGTTGACCTTGTACTTTGTCTTGTCATCATCATCATCCTCAAGGCTCACATGTTGCCCTAACACCATTGCCTTCCTTTCAACCCTCTTCTTCACCATCTCTTCTACGCTTTTGATTGTCAACAATTTCATCAATCCTTCTTTGTCCTGCATTAGTCAAACCCCAAATCTCCAAATGAAGCTAACTAATGGGTTGTGCATTCCCTATGGATTAAAGCATCATTATTAACTAAATATAGACCTGCGCACTAATTAAAGGCTCGTAGTCCTGAGGGGATCCCCTGAATTTAACCTCTGCTACGAACTTCCCGTAGTGAATCCTTCTAGAGATGGCCTGCATAAATTTCGATTTCAAAGAGTTGGTAAAGATGCCTGATCGATCTCCATAACTTTCAAATTTATATCTTGTCATATATAGAAATCCAGATGAAAATATCACCTGCAATAAGGAAAGATCAGTAGCTGCAGTTTGTGCATAGTTCCCATCATCACCGGAAGTAACGAGAAGTGGAAGCACCTCGTGAAAATAAACTTTCCAGATGGATTTGTTTATGTTGACTGAAGAGGCTCCAGGATGCAAAATCTAAAAAAACAAGTCAGATTTAAAATTGATTGTATAATTTTCTTTTTAATGGGAATGAACTGAGAAAAAGCACAGCAGAGTGATGGTGACTCACCTTTGAGAAGGGGTAATCTGGCACAAATGACTGTGGTAAACATTCTGAGAAGAAGGGATTCTCTTCGGGGCTTTTGTATCTACCTGCCTGTAGAATACAACTATATGTCATGCACCATGCACTTTCTAAAGCAATACCCATCATATATATATATATATATAAATAATAAATGAGTTTGTATTTGTTTTCGATAATTAAAGGAAATGATATAAATCACATGTAACATAAATTCGTGAATATATATAATGAATCAAATTACCCAGTACCTTAGCTTGAAGGGCCTCCGTGTTCCTGACGAGGAAGTCCAGAAGCGAACCACGAGAATGGGGAATGGTGGAGTAATGTTGGTCGTAGGTGTGAGAATTGAGTGGGAACTTGGCTCTTTCGATGAGATTAAAAATGATCGTATCCTCTTGTCTCTCCAGAGCCTCCCTCACTGAATCCAGAGTGTACTCATTCCCAGACTCAGAATTCGGTTCTGCTGCTGCTTCCATTCTTGGCGTCGACGCACCAGAAACAACCAGAAGAAGAAGAAGAATAAGCGACATTCCAAATCGCAATAAGATGATGTCGTTAGTTCAAAATGTTTGTAAATAATAATAGAAATATGATTACAAGTGAGGAAAGAAGAGAGATGGGGACATGTGATGAAACAGAGAGAGATGCGAATATTATATATATAGGAATGCGAGGATCATCAAGTCAACGTCATTCGTGACATACTACATGTGGATGAAGGTTGTTACGGTATGAAATGCTGATGATGATGTTGGTTTACTTTTGTGGCTCTAAGTGGAACTCCAAGGAGAAAGAGGAAGTGGGAGGGTGGAGGTGGCGGCAGGCCGACGACGGATACACACACACACACACACCAGAGAGAAAACTTAGTGAGAAAGAGAAGTCGGAGGCAGGATAATATATATATATATATATATCTATATGTTGAGTAAGGGCCGCGTAGAAGAGGCTGGAGAAACAAGGACAAGATATATGGTGGCCTTGTTAAGGAATGAAACTTCGTCACTGTGGGACCCCCCTTCCCGCGCTTTTCTTCCTTGCAATAAAACACAGCCTTCACGCTGTCTCCACGCGAAACCCATCTCTCTCACACTCTTCACCCACCTTAGCTTTTCTTCATTGCTAACTCGAAGCTACTTGGTTTCAAGGGAAAGGTCGCGTATACTATTTTCTTTTAGCATTTTTAATATATAATTGTTATTGATATATGTATTAATATTAATACCCACCCATGTATTTTCGGCAAAGAAAAAATACCACCCATGTAACATATCAAATTTGTTTGTAAGTCATACTATTTTATAAGGTTAACTATTTTTAAAACTTTGTTTACTTTTAAAGTCAAGTATATATTAAAACAAGAAAATCTATTGGACGGACCGTATTTTGCCTTGAATTCTAAGAAGATATATATATATATATATATATAATTAGATGGCGGTATCTACCTAGCATAGGGCATAGCCTTGCTTAAGTTACTACCAAAACTGGGATTGTACGTAGTGGATATCTAGATTCTAGGAGTTGTTGAGGGTATGTAGATTATCCAATTCCGTGATAGGGTAAAGAGGAGGGCATACCCCATTCCACCTACCAAAGTAAATAAGAGTTTGATTCTTCTGTTCGTAATTTTGATGCCCACGAAAGGGAATTTTCAAATGTAAGAATACTAACAAGTCATGTTTGTGCATATTTAAATCCAAGTCTCTTCAACTAATGGGAGTTATATTTAATGAAATGGGCTTATTTTAGATTTAATAAAATGGGCTTATTCTTCATAATATGATTAATCAATCAATGTTTAAATTTTTATTGAAAAAATGCCAATATTTAATATTCAATGGTGCCTCAACAATATTATATCTTTTACAAAAAGATATATGTGTTAAGTATGTTTTGTGTGTTTTTGTTTTTGTATGTCAGAAGTGTTTGAACTTCCCAATCACAATAATTATTTACATAAAATTAGAAGTTTGTATATATATTGTGTATATTTAAAATATTAAATTATTTATATTAAGTACATTTCACACACTCGTATTAGCCTTGAACTTGATGTACATATTAACTACATACGAGGAGTACTACTGAGCCCACTTCCTCTTAAATTTTTCTAATGCAGCATCTTGTATATTAAGATTTGGATTAAGAGTTATTGAACACATATATACGAAACATATTTTTAAAAATAACTATTAATTATATGCATAATTATCTATAATATAGCCAGCCACTCAAGGAATGTGGATACTTATTAGTTACTTGGTTTGGAATTCAAACCCCTTTCAAGGAAATGTTTTATAGGCTTATATAATTGAAGATATAAAATATTGTTAGTGATGTTTGACCCATAAAAAAAGTGAGTGATGAACAGATAGAAGTTTGAAAATGGAATTCATGGGATCTAGTCAGACAATCATAGAGTTGGAGTTTTCAAACCCAAAAAAAAAGGACAAGAATAATAAGAGTGGAAGTTAGTTGATGGTTGAGAAATCATTAAAGTAACTCTGAAGCAGTTGCGAAGCGCTATATTTAATATCAATGTCTGTCGAAAATGGATGGTCAAACCCATCACAGGTCTTGGGGACATTGCCAATTTCACTTAGTCAATATAAACTGCTGGGACGAGGCCCATATCATAAATTGTTATTAATTATTTTGTGTGACTCTATGTTACTGTCACTGTCTCTTCCATGTTTTGACTATTTATGCCTACATCAAAAATGCCTCTTCCGATTTCCAAGTTACTACGAATTTTTTTATTAACCTAAACAAGGCCCTCACCATTAATCTTTCAATAGCAGAAAATTCATCATTTATACCGCCCTTTTTAAACCATTCTTATATGATAAGGTTTGAAAAGTATGACCGATAACACTTTTATAAATATTAATAGATATTTTAGATTGCATGTGAGAATTGTAGTCTAAATAATGTTTTTTAAACTGTATATAAATGGATATAGTTTAAAAGTCAGTGTTTCTAGATCACATGTAAAAGGTGAAGTCCTTCAGGTGGAGGAAGTGGGAGAACGCTTGTCATGGTTAATCGCTCTTCTCTAATGTCTATGTTGACTTGAATTCAAATTTAAATGTTTCTTGTTATTCTCAGTCAGTGAAGAAGGGAGATATACTATTTTTGTTGGTCAATACTTGTCCACTGGCAGTGAAACTACTTCTGGTAACTTCCAAAAACATACCAATGAGCATTTATTGTTTGGGGGAATTACTATAAAGTCCCATGCAAGAGAATTAATATTAGACAGGTCCCAAGAAGTTGTCAATGCGAGTAACTTGAGTTATCATTTGTAGCTGCTTGAGTTATCAATGGGACCTTTCTGATATTAATTCTCTTGTATGGGACTTTATAGTAATTTCCCCTTATTGTTTTAGCTTTCCTTTATCCTCCCTTAAATGCTCTGCTATGATTTTTTGTCCACTCGAAGCACAAGTACGAAACTTTGTGTGCGCATTAAATTTTTCATCTGGGACTATACTGGGATACTTTGTTATTAAAGTAGCAATTTTGTTCGATGAAATTGTTAAAGGCTGAAGCAAATTTTTTCTTTATTCAGCTTTCTTTTTTAACAATTTGATCTCAATGGTCTTGTGCATAAATAGGAACTGTTGAGGTTTTGCTCCATGATAAATTTTATCACAAAATTATATTGGGTACTGATATCAGAGAGCACGATGTTGTCCATGTGATAAAAAAAAACTTAGCAGCATCGGCTAGTGCATTGTTCACTTTGCATGCCGCTCAAATTCATATTGATTTGCCCACACTTTCTGAGAAAGACAAGGAGTTAGTTTACTTGATCACAAATATTATGGGAGGCTCGATACGGAGCAATCAGGTCTGCAGGTTGCTCTGGACAACAAGGGATTCATATATGATTACAACTCTGCAGAGGTATGTTTCATATCTTTTGATTTTTTATATAATGAAATAGAGATTTGCTTAATCTTAAGGTTTATTTTTATCTACCTACACCCGTTACCACTAGATTACTCTAGTGTTTTATACTTCCTCCTTACTGGGTTCCCATTATTTGTAGGGGCGTTGGTTTATGACATTAACAAGCCAAGTGAAACCAGGGAATTGGTTGATCTCAAAAAGGTATTGCACGAGTATTGACTCTTCCAGTTTCCTTTGAATTTGAATCTCTCTTCTGGTTCATTTTCATTTGTTTCCAGTATTAATGAAACTACTGTTACAGGAAATAATTATCAGAATGAGCAAGAAATGATGAAGAAGGAGCTAATGTCCACATCAATTCTCCCCATGGATGATAATAATAATCATTATCCAGGATCATCACCAGTTTCTTCGCATATATTTTTGGCGATAGATGCCATGATTCAAGCGTTGATCTTCATCAAAATAATTATAGAGTTGTAATGGAAGCCTGCTGCTTTGTGATTGATTCCCTAATTAATTAACTGTTGGAGGTTTAAAAAAATTACTATTGGAAGGAGTGTGTTAATCTTTTGTATAATTTATTCTTGTATAGTTTAGTCTAGTGAATTTTTAATAAAATATATGCTTCTGGGCATGATATTGATTGTTTCTAATTTTTAATATATTATAAAATTTATTTTAAGTTTATTTAATAGTAAAAAAAATATAGTCATGTGTTTGGATTTTCTAATGCAAAAAAATGACGATATTTTTGTTAAAAAAATAATTTTTTTATACTGCAATAAATCCAGATGATTTAAAAAATACGTTTTTTCGTACGGTTTAAAAAATAATTTTTTTAGGCAACACGATTTACGTAAAGTTTAAAAGGGGATTTTTTTTAGATCACATGTAAATACCTAATTTCTAAATTAATTTTATCTAAACTGTACGGTTTAAAAACCGTTTTTTGTACATACTAAAAAGTACCTTTTTCATTAGTTTCTAAATTTGGTAATAACAGAAAAAAAGACACATGTATGTGTATATGTGTGGGCGCGCCCGCGCGCAACATAACATTTATCCATTAATGTGCTGCAAGACGAGGGTATCCAAACCCTTCACTCTTAATTACCTGTTTGAAGCACGTGAGAGAGTTGAGCGATAAATTTATCGTATATGATTAATAAATTAGGACTTGAACAGAAACAACGATAGTCTTTTTTAACATAATGCAGCATGATGTCATCATCCAAAATAGCATGAGCTAATTAACAATATTTATGAAAGCTTCTAGTCTTTTGGGAAATTATATATGGATCGGATATCATCAACATTCAAATTAGAAAATTCCAAAACATGCACATTCCTAATTAACTAGGGCTCCACCCTCCATTCCAATCTCGTGGACCTATTAAGTTGGCTTTAATATTGTAGTCTGCCCGGTTCTTATCCACACACACACACACACACACGGGGACATTATGTTTAAATGTTCAAGTTCTATTTTATAATGCCCATCCAACCTCGCAGAAGTTATTTTTGCTTACAAAGGTAAAGTACTGGGTCAACGTTGACCTCTGAATATGAATGCGTACAGGATTGGATTCTTCAAACCAGATGACGAATGACCATTATTCCCGATTGGTCAATTATATACGGCGCATTTGATTCTGTTTCTTTTGGCTGCCTCTCTCACTGTACTGCGTCGCCTCCATCTCCTATTACGAATCTTCCCAGCTACTACTGCATCAATTAACCTAGACGTCTTTTGTGTCGTATTGTGCTTTTGTATTGTGATAACTATTTACTACATAATTATAGTCTTCGTAAGAAATTAAGAACGGTGAAAGAAAAAATTGCACAAAGCCATGAAGAGTACATATATAACAAGAGAATGTTATGAGCAATAATAGCACTTTATATCCCTACTCTCGGAGAATCTGGAACAACGTGATGAACTAATACACATGATGATGCTCGATAATACTAATTAGAAGCAAGGTTTAAAATTCTGCCGGAGATGGCGGTGGCAAGTGCTGCTGTAAAGTTGGGATCTCTGGTCAAAGAAGTGGCCATTTGCTGAACCAAACACTGCTGCATCGACTTGTTTCCACCGTTTTCAGCCATTAATAATCCTAAATCAAGGGCTCCATCACTTTGGCTTTGGTTCGAGGTTGTTATTGGTGGTAATTGATCGGATCCATGTCGTCCATGGTTGTGCTCTCCTTCGTAGGTTGCCACCAACACTGTTGGGTCTTCTGCACTTCTTTGCACCTACATAAAATATATATATATATATATCAGTAATCATCGATCGTCCGAGATCATAGTTTTCGGGAATTAAGAAGAGGGTTATTTATTTTTGTCTCAATAAAAAGTACCTTCTTTTTCACAGGGCAGCTTGGTGCAAAGGAGCATCTGAAGTAAGCTCTTGGAGAAGGGTTATCTCGAGTCACCTTCTGACCGTATTTTCTCCATTGATATCCATCCTTCACATACTGCACATTTACACATAATAACCATAGCCTTTTAGTAATTTCAAGCTACCAAAAAATTTACTTGCATGGTTAGACAAAACGGATTGAAAGCAAAGGAGTCCATTGATTAAACTTAAGCCTATGAAACGACAAGAAAAATCAAGACTATGAGAACTGGTTTAGCCAGCTCGCTGCTATGTTAGAAGGCTGAAGCATTCACAGCAGCCGGCATCAGTTGGATGCTAAAAGTAAAAGCAGAGATTAATGGTAATAAGTAGCTTTTTAATGACTAAATTGATGATTAATTAAAGCATGTTAAGGAGAGTACCATGGTTGAATCAATATATGAACTTTGAAGAACTTACCAAGCCAGTATCTGATGCTTGGGTGCGCACAAGAACCCTGGAAACCTTAGCGGCTGGCCGTCTGAATGATGAATCTTCGTCTGTAATGTTGCTGCACTCGGTGTTGCCGCTTATACTAATCATATTATCAATACAGGCATCCGTCACGGCCTTTCGCTTCCTTGATGATTGATTTGTTGGTTCCCTTGCAGGACTATTATTGTTGTCGTTGTTATTGGTGTTCTTGATCATCATTACTTGGCTCAACTGCTTCTTTAAAAGATTGTAGTTCTCGCGCATGTGACTCAGTTTCTCGGTTAGCTTCTGATTCTCACTGCCTAAACGATGCAACTCTTGCAACAAATCCTCAGCCTGAAGCGCGATCACGAAACTCATCACTTGGTTATTGATTACCAGACAAGACAGAAACTAGCTAGGTTTGAAATTAATGAACGAAGAAGGAGGATATATAAATGAGTTTAGTTCAGTTGATTTTACGAACCGGGATGTCGCGAGGACCAACGTTGAGGTTGAGAGAGGTATCCACGCATGTTGATTCCATATCAGAAAATTTGCTTCACTGCTACGGAAAAGTAAGAATGATGCAGATACGATGAGAGGATAAGAGATCGCTACGTTTGAGCAGTTAAATGAAACAATTCATAAAACCAAGCCAACTAGATAACAATATATAGAGGAGAAGGGAGAAGACTTCGGTTATTAATATTCGTGCGGCAAAGGGAAGTTGCTGGAAATGACCAAGGTTACAAGGCGCTGTAAAACACAAGTTGCCCTGTATATATATATATATATATATGTATGTATGTATGTATCTTGACGCGCTCTAAATGTAGAGAGTAGTACGTAGTAAATTAGAAGGACTTGAGGGTTGAAATGAAGAGAAAGATAGAATGATTTTGATGTTTTCTTGATGATTGACCCGCACCTTAACACGATCTCGTTGACTTTGAGGTGCCTGTTTCGAAGGGAGGGAGGAAGGAAGGGTCATCTATCGTGCCGGGTCTCTACGTTGTTCAGTAATTTAAGGCTTTATGTATTCCCTTCTTGGCAAGTAAAACCACAATAATGGCCGGTCAAACAAAGCAAAGATGGGAACACATAAAACTTTAAAGCTTGAGATAGAATAAACACGTACTGGATGGCCAAACATGGATGATCAATTTTACTCATGGAAACATGGATAATGGGAAAAGCATATATAATTGCAAGTCCAATAATGGAAAAGACTGCGCAGAAGGGGGACGAAAATATGGAGAAATGAATAAGATGGTGGTATGAAAATTCAAAATACTTCCCGAAAAAGGAAAAGGCAAAAGGATTCAAAGGGACCTTGACTTGAACTCATCCAACTTTGCGCTCTAATTACTAATTACTCTCCCATCAACACAACATAAGCTGAAGCATGCATTTGGCCATTGATTGGTTGAAATATTGAATTGGTTGATCGATTATATGAACCAAGTTTGAAACCTTAAAAATGGGACTAGTTCACACCTAATCATAAAAGCTCAGTCATCATTCCTTCTAGAAGTACGTACTTCCTCCTCAAGACACCACCAAATTAAATCTCTGCACCACACGCATCCTTATTCAAACAACTTTGACATAGACCACATGAATTCTCTTAAACTTAATTTCATGTGTACACCGATTTAAAAAAACAAAAAAAAAAACATTGTATTTTATGGTTTATTTTTTTCACTTATAATATTTTTGTTCTATTTTTTAATATTGGCCGACTGTCCCAAATTTGTAGCCAGCTAAACAAAGAACTGTGCTCGTTCAGAGAATTTAGTGTGTCTTGGAATAACCTAACCGGCTAATGGCTGTGATTCGTTGCGTTTCGTTAGTGATTAGCTCCCACAATTGGCGTCTATCTCGTCATCACAGGGGAAAAAAGCAATTTTACCATCACCACGTCGATCAATTAAAGTTTTTTAATATATGCTACGTCAAATCATCGCAACTACCGCTTCGTTTGTATCTATATGTTGGATACGTGAAGAGAGAGAGAGAGAGAGAGATATATATATATATCCATGAAGTCACCATGCCAACTTACGTTATCTTTGATATATTTGCTCCATATTTTCCAGCCAAGCTTCTTCACTTAATTATAGGGCGATTTTATATGGTAATGTTTATCTCGATTATTGTTCCCTGATCTTATCGCCTCCTTCTATTGTGTTCCCCGGAAGCACATCAAGTTAAATCTTCCATGGTCAATACAGTATATTGAGAGGAAATTATGGAAGCAAGTGTACTGAACATGACCCTCGTATTATAATAATAAACCTGTTATTCATTTGCTTTCTCCTTAATTTCTTGTGTTGACTGAGGCCTTGAGTCTTTATATATATGTATGTATTTATGTACAGAGGTTAATTTTAGTGTGACGAGGCCTTGAGGGGATAAACTAATGTGATTACGTGGCTCAATTATGTATGATGGACTTTTTGGATCAGAACAAAATGCAAACGTCACCATTACATACGTGGCGATCGAGGTGAGATAGAAAGATAGATAGATAGATAGATACAGACATACAGTAGTGTGTGTAGCTCTGAAACGAGACAATCATTATGGGGAAGCTAAGCAGATGTGCAGAGTAAGTTCTGTTCTGTTAACCAACTACGGGTTAATTAATTAATTATGGGTCCTCAACCGAGTCATTGAATTTAATTACCACTTAATTTATAGCCATTATCCGAAGATGACGTCACGGCGATGGCATCATCCCTCTTGTTTTTGTGAGTTCTGGAAATAACTCGGAAGTTTTCTGCCCATATAGAAATAATGGGGCTCTCCTTGATTTGTCTGCATATTCCAAGAGCGACCATATTTTTGATATATAATAGCGCAATTTGTTAGGCTGCTTCTGTTATAATAACCTTATTAATGAGATTCCCTCCCAGATCAATTTATATATCCACATATGACTTTGAAAGTCAATGTGCATATTGGAGTTTAATCTACTTCGGTGCCCGTCATAAAGATGGCTGTTGTGTACAACTCCTACGAATCCACCTTACCATGTTCCGTACTTGTCACCAGTTTGTAATTTCGCTTCTATCTTCTTCATTCGACCCGTGGCCCCTGGCCTTTCTTTTTAATTGTGCACATACTTTTTCATTAAACCGAGTCTTACTTAAAGCGAGCACATGATCGAATCTCTACGTTAAAATACGTATTTACATTTAATATCTAATAATGTATTAAATAGAATAATATCCAATAGATGAATAAGCATGTTTATCTGCAAAAACGGACGGCCATGCACATTTTAAAATGGAATTGTGATTATGGTGCGTTTACTCGTATAATTAATGCAGCTTATCAATTTCTTGAATCCCCCCACAACAGTTTCCCGTTAGAACATTGTGTGCACGCTTCTATGTGTGCGTACAAAGAGACACTGGGCATGTGAATTGATAGGGCCGCGTAAAGGTGGGCATTAAAAGCTATGGAATTAATTAATACATGAAATTTATAGATATATATTTTTATTCAATCCATGATATAGCTAACTTTGTTTTGATTTACAAGATCGGGCCTGGTAGACACATGGACCGTGGAGATTTTTGGGCCATGGATAAAACCGTCGGGTTGATGTACAGTGGTTTGTGAAACGGGCTTTTGAAGCCCAACAGTGAAGGCAGGCCCTTGGTCGACCACTGTGACTGATAAGAAACTTTGTTTGGCGGAATTGAGGGGCCAATCCTAAAACGAGTGAGCCACAGTAAGGAACGTGACACATGATTGAAATAGTGATAGATGAACCAACTTCGTAACATAATAAATTAATGTTCAAATTCTCGTTAAGAGATATGGATATATTTAATGCTAGTGGTTCAGCAGGATGATATAAAAAGAAGAAGAAGAAATATGGATGGGTATTGGGTGGTTATGAAGAAACATTTGTTTTGTTGGGGAAAAGTGACGAATAAAGAAGCTTGAGGGTGAGGAGCGAAAAAAAAGAGATGATAAGTTTGAAGGGAGATAAAAAGGGAGGCCATTTGGCGGGAGGCTGGGAGATGAAAGCGAAGGGAGTGAAATGAGAGCGAGTGGTCGGCCAATAGTTACCCATTTGTTACGTGCGGTGTCGTTGATGTCTCTTTTGCCTGCCACCTGTCCCTTTCCACTTCCTCAAAACGACACTCTCACCCTCCTGCTTCCCTCCCCATCATGCTTCCCTCCCATCCCTTCAACACCCCCCCGCCACCTTGTTCACCCATTCCCCCATTCCCCCATTCAATTCCATAAGCACTGAAATCTTGATCGTGATTTATTTTAGTGTATATATGATTAAAAAAAATAATCTTTCAACTATTATTAGTATAAAACTTTAAATTTAATTCATTGAAACTTCATTTAAACAGCGCAAATCTCACCTTCCTGTAATATTGGAGACGGATCCAAATCTGTTCTGTTCTATGAATTGAATATATACCATCTACTGTAGGACACATTAAGAAATGAGGAGTATGAAACCTACTAATTTGACCCCCCAAAAAAAAAAAGGAAACAAAATTACACCATTGCAGCGGTCATCAGAATCTTGGAATTCTTCCCAGCGCACTGAAATTCTCTGGAAGCAAGGTTTTCGTTCTTCATAATTCTCCACGGAGCTTACATTTTTTAAGGAACACAAAACATGGTGCCTTAAAACTTCGATAAAAGGTAGCTGTAGGCTCATCAACAATATAGTTACATGAACTATTTACATCTTTATTATATACAATCCCACCAAAACCCCTCTCTTTTCAAGATCGAAGAAAGCAACAACTCAGGCCGGAGGCTACGGTATACCCATAAAATTGAAAAGGAAAACAGAGGGCAAAACACAACACCGTTGGAGTATTGCTGTCTATGCTACGTTGCTGATCACATGCTCCCGAGATCCTTCCCCGTAACCGCCACCCACGTTACCCTTGCACGGGTTGTCCCCTTGCCACGTCCACACTATGTCCTTCAGCGCCGGCCTAACCTCTTCCTCACAAAACTTTGCATATTCCAGAGTATCGCCGGAGCTCTTTGTGAACTCCACCACGGCCACCCCCGCTGCCACCTCAAACACCTCCGCCGTCACCGTCAACTTCCCTTTCCTTCCCTCCGATGGCCCTTGCAGCCTCATTTTGAAACCCTTCTCCTTCCCTATCTTGAAACTCAGCCCTCTCGCCACCGTCTCAATCTTCGAT
>QFDD01004050.1:0-14310 GCA_006871305.1 Vachellia collinsii
TGGTAGAAACAAGTGAAAGCACACAAGCTTGACTAGAAGACAAACCCAGCATGACAGTATTCCTTAGGAAAAATAAATACCAAAAGTCATTCTTGCAACAAGCAAAAGTTGACAAATTATACAGTCAATAGGCTTGGTGAAAAAACAGAGCTACTTCTTTCTCTGGCTTTCTTCCTTGATTGAGGCTAGCAGCCCTAGAACACAACTTGACATCATTCGATAAAATACTGAAGTTTTTTATGATCTTCCATTAGAGTTTTATGATGTGGATATAAATTCTGCAGAGTTAATAATAAATAGTAAGTCTAATTAACCTAAAGCTCGCCATTCAGAATCTATTGATTCGTCCTCACAAACTCAAAAGTAAAAATGATTACTCATCCTGCCTCTGCCGAGAATTACGAAAATTAAAAAGAAGAAAATCTCCGATGAAGATCAAATGGATTTGCAGCTCTGGAACAGCTTAGCTCTGAAGCACCTGTGGATTACAACTTTCTAGCAACACAGAGCGGCTCGTGATCATGACCAAAAAAGAAAAGAGAGAGACATGCCATGAAAGACCACCGGTTTACAAAAGAATTCCCACAGAAAAGAAGGAAAAAAAAAAATCTGCATCCTGAACGAGAGAAAAAAGAAGGAACGAGATTCTTTCGAAAGATATTTTTACGCAGAACTTTCGTCCATGTTTGTGTCAAAGATAAAATCCTAGAGTTATTCTCACAAGCATCACTTCAAACAAACAGAATCCTACACATTCTTACACAAGGCGAAGCTCCAAATCCAGGTTCCCAAGATAACAACTCTAGATTCCTAAATAAAATCCCGTTAAACATCTTGGGGAAGAAGAAGAAGAAGCAAGAGTGGATAAAGGAAGGAGAGACGAACCTGATAGAAACACCACCTTTGCCCATATAGGAAGAAACATTCTGACGAACCCACAAATCAGCGGCAGAAGGGGACGAACTCAAAAGGGACAACATCTCGTTGGGGATCCCAAGCATAACCTGAATCCCACTTCCCTTCAGAGCCGTAAGAACATCTGCCTCAGCCTCGAACAGCTTCACCTTTGGGATATTGTTGTCCTTCAAGAGACCCACCACAGTCGAAGGCCTCAGCTTGCGAAACGACATCGTTCCCCAGTTCACCCCTATCGCCGATTCCACCATCGGAGCTGACCTCCATGCAAGTAACCAAAGGAAAATGGAGGCTGCCAATCCGGGCTCCAACATTTGCTCTGCTTCCCAAAATGTTACTCCTATAGTATATGCTTTCCAAAACCAAACAAATAAGTTTATGATAAGAGAATTTGTGATGGAGAAGGACAAATTAGACGGAGGCTATAATAGTATCAACTTGGTGTGAGCTCGAGGATGAAGAAGGAGCGAAGAGAGAAGAATGAATCACGCAGAAATATGAGCGTGGCCATGCTAGAGCTTGAGGAATATCATTCAGCGGGATGGGATGAAATTACCAGATTGCCCATGTGACGCTGAATAAAATGTTATGTTACCATGAGATGCTCAGATATGTGTGTGCTTGCTTTTCTTTCTTCTATGTGACTATGTCGGTGTCATGGTGCTCATTGTTCATCAACATGTTTCCCTTAAAATGCTTATATCCATATAGAATTATCTGGGATGTCGGTATGTGAATAATAATAATAATAATAATAATAATAATTAATATCCACAGTATTATTATGTGGAAAAAATCACCTTTTGATTTGATTTTCTGGTTTGTAAAGTTAAAAACCTTGAAAAGTCTTGTCCCAACTGTTTAGCGGTCCTTGAAACATAAATATTAATTATTTTAAAATGCGATGGGAAGAGTAATTAATAATGATTGAATTATAAAGAAATTGATGAAAAGTTCCTTTTCAAAAATTTTACTAATTAAAATGACTTGATATATTTTTATAGGTCGAAAATACTCTATAAGATTTTATATAAAAAAAAAAGAAGTATTGGCATTCTAATTTAAATCCTCTTGTTTAATAAAATTTTTTTGAACAATAACTTTTGTACCACTTTTTTCTTATCAAAATGTTGATTAAAACTAATGTAAAAAAGGTCACATTCAAAAGTGAAAATATTTTTGGAAACCAACATAGATTTATTATAAATAATTAGCTTAGTTAATCTTTTTAATATCAATTGATTAGTTATCTAATTCCTACATTTATAATCGTGCAGATAATTTGTTTTTCTAAAAAAAAATTAATCTCTTTAATTCTTTTTATAAGTAATATTCACCTACATAAACAAATCCTTTTTAAAAACAATAAGTTATGTTTTTCTAAAAATTTAATCTATTTTTTTTATTTTTAACACCAATTAATTGTATGTCACTTCAATCTTTTTTTCTCCATTCATTCTTTCCCACTCATATCCTATATAAATTAGTATATACTTAAAAAATTACTATATCTCTTATATATTTATTATTTTTAACTAATTTTAACTAATATTTTACTTTATTGAAAAATAAAAAAAAACATCTGACCCCTTGCAAAGGATGAAATAAATAGCCTTGGTTCACTCTTATTTTTCTAATACCAGCCAATGATGATGATGGCGATGACGATGATGATGCTGATGATGATATATTACATGTAACCAATCATCATCCACCAGATATAACAAATAATGAGGAAGATGAACTTGGTTTTAATTTTAATACGATGATAAGTTTAATTTATATACAAGAGGATTAGAGATGTGAATGAGGTGGCTGAAACTATTTGTCGTTTAGGGCGACAGAAAGAGAGAGGAACACGGTGGAAGCAACAGGTAGCCGCACACGATTGGAGCCCCATCCTCCTTTTTCAAGTTTCACCATCTTTAATCATGCTCAACCAGATATGATTTGATTACACACTTCAATTTTGTGCCACTTATCATCCAATGCATTATGATCATCAACTTCTATTTTAATTCATCCTCCACATCGATCATTTCTTAGCTTCATGTTCATCATTAACACTTAAAATAGAGTAAAGTAGTATTCATAATTTTTTTCAAAAGCATTCACTATTATAAAGTAATTTTTTATCCATCTAATACTCTGAAGCATATGTTTAATAATAGTGTAGCACTTCGTATTTTAAAAATATTTTTAGGGTAATTTTATCTTTAAAGTATTTTCTCAACAGCAAAAAATATCTTAAATTTTAGTACACTAAATGCTACTAAAAAGCTACTTTAATATGTTGAATATATCTAAATTTTTTAGAAATTATTTTAGGATATCAAGTGTTACTATTTTTGATTGTTCGATATATAAAAAAAATATTTTAAAATAATGAGTGTTATTGAAAAAAAAATACTTTAAACTACCACAATGTAAATGAACCCTGTAAAATAGTATCCATAACTAAACACCAAATCTAAGGTCAAGGTTAAAAAGAATCTAAGATAAATTCAATTGTTTATATTTTATAAATAAACACTACTGCCTATAAATTTTATTTTACACTCCCACCAAGCATGGTTCTATGTACATTACAACTCATATAGAGCTCATGAACACATGCTAATCACCTTAATCAACAAAATCTCATATTAGCAAAAAGATTCTAATTCATATCCACCCACCCTTTTTGGGATGTGAATTGTAAATTTACCAGCTAGACTTATAACCTTAACAATAGAATATTATAAATTGTATAATCTTAATTTATATATGTTAGACATGGTTCTAGTCCATGGATTTTTTTTGGAAAAAAAAGGAAAGAAAGAGCTACAATACCCATCAAAATAACGTTTAAAAAGATATACAGATCACTTACCAAATAGGTTTCATATTATTCTAATAATCTAGAGCCCAGATAGTATGAAATGTTGTTATAGTTAACAAGTGAGCTAATATCTTTAGCAATTTTATCATATAGTATCCTTCAATTTAATTTCGTTTAAAGTATACTCATATAATAATTCCTTATGATATTTTTCATTGACCATACTATTTTTTTTTTTTTGTTACACAAAAAGATTGACCCCTTAAAAGTACACTTTCCTTGATTAAAATTGAGAACTTACATGAAGAAAAATATCTTAATCTTATCCCTCACTCATTGGGGGTGTCTTTCACTAAACTTGCCTTTGTGCCCTTTAATAAAAGTTCATGTCCATCCGAATCAAACACTAAGATAACGAAATCAAAATGCTCTAATAAATAGGGTCCTTGTACACCTCATATTAATTTGGTATTTATGCTTTAGACTTTTGAATTTTGAAGGGATTAGAAATAATAAACAATAATTAATATTATAATCCGCGCCATTAATAGCCTCCTTATCTTTAGTACCTTTTCCCCTTAAAAGTGCATTGCCATAGTCTTCTTTTCACACACCTGTTCACAAAGGGCATGAGGGTCCTTATGTTCATCAATTATGAAAGAACATTTGGCAGATTCTTATTTGGGTATCTAATTATGTAGAAAATTCAAATTCTATTATGTTTAGTATAATAATGTTGTGAACTTTTTTTTTTTTGGTTGAATATGAAAGGAATGGTAATATTATTCTATTTGTAAACTATTGAATAAAAACAAGATTAAAATAAAAAGAACAACTATCAAAGGACACTCATATTTTTATTTTAAAATAAATAAAAAATATGTCAAATTAGACTAATTTTCCTCATATTTAGAATTATATATATTTGTTTTTCGTTTAACTAGTTTTTAGAATAAACGTATAACTAGTTGCTCTTTTCTCTTGGCGTAGTTCACACCTTTACTGTGATGAGACAAACTTTTAGACTTTGAGAAGATAATTAAATAAATTAGATTGTGAATGTGATACTCAAATCTTAATCAAAACCAGAAAGTGACGAAGCATTTTGTAGCATAAAAACTAACAATAATTAATTTCAAAGTTACATTAAAAAGGAAAATTCTCTTGCAAAAAGGAACAACCCTATTGTGCATTGATGATTCCTCATTCAAAGTGACCTTATCTTTTCTCTGTCACTTTACCTTCTTTAGGGAATCAAGGCATCAATCGGGCCCTATGGCATAGAATATTGAAATCTTATTTCATACTTTTTTTAATACAAAAATCTTATTTCATACTACTCATCTTCTCAAAAGAGATTCTACCCCAAAACAAAAAATTGTCAACTTGATTTTTTTTCTGATTAAAAAATACGTAAAATAATTTATATATTAATGGTGAGAATTTGTTATTGACAATGAGTTATATTTTGAAGGTGTTATTATGTTTTCCAATAAATTGAATTGATTCCTCAATTCGCAATTTTCTTTATTTTTTAAATTAGCATAATGTTTGAGATATTTTTCTGGAAAAATCTCAAAGACGGCTTAATTACTTAAATTCTAATTTGGATCACTGAACTTAATAAATTTTTAATCAGGTTTCCTGATACAATTAGGGATTTAAAAATTGGATCAAATTATCTCCATATCCCTAAGTTATTAAAAAATTAAAAATAAAAGAAATTTGATTAATTGCTATAAGTGACACGATGTACCATTTCACTAATCTTAATACTAATTATATTTAAAATTTTCTCCAGAATTCAACTAATTTCATTTGTCGTTTTATGCTCCAACTATTATCCATCCACCATTACTTGCTAACAACAATTTTTTTAATAGCGCATAACCTATATCACCCAATCATGTACAATTCTTTAAAATAGATAATGCCAAACTGAAAATAATTAATCATTTTTAAATATAAAAGGAAAAATAACAGTTAATATGTTGGAAAAATTCCAATAATTAATTGTTTTTTATCAGATGTCAATATTAGTCTCAATTTTTTATATCTTAGTCTATATCCTTGTACTGAAATATTGTGTAACAATATCATCATCTTCTCCACTGAGGTTAGATCAACTTATCTGAAATTTAATAATATTGAATTGAATGAACACAATCAGATTGAAGAATAGGGAAAGCAATTTGCCAATGTATATTGAAGGGACATGGCCTTGCGAACCTCTCAAATCAACATATAGCTAAGAATCAAGTTGATCAATTATTAACAACAAAATTGACATGGGTTTAACGAAATTTTTGCCAAAACCTTGTGCATTTCAATAACATCTTGTAACACAATTAAAGTCTAAGTTTAAGAATTTCCAAGTTCACATTTTGAAATTCACAAGACCTAAATAGCTATTAACAACAATAATAATATGGATTTGGATTTTTGCATATCCTTCTTGTATGACTAGCTTTATGGCATCTTGCATAGTGGTAAATTTTCTTGTTCTAGAATTGTGATTTACATCTTTTAGTTCTTCGTCTTCCAAGAGGTCTGCTGGTTAAAGGTGGCCTAAGGAAGATTTGTCCTAAAATATTTTCCATCCTGTAGTCATTAACATTCGGCATGTCAATTGTCACAACTAGAGTCATGCTATGACTATAAATTTTATTTTGAGAAGTAATTTTATAGTATTGTTCAACATAATCATATACTTTGACATGGGCATACTTGATTGCTGCACAGGTGTGTGCACATGGAATCCCTAACACTTGCCATACGGCACAGCTGCATCGATGTAAACCAAGACAACCTCTAGATCTCCATAAGTTGTATGGACACAAACCCTATTATCTCCATAATATTTAGGATACATTTGTTGAGCTTTCACCACATTTTCCTTCACTTTTGACTCTATGTTTGGACCCACACTATTTCTCCACTTACTCATTGCCATAGCTGAGGCATACATTTTCTTAGCTATTTTCTCTCAGTGTCCATGGATCAACTGAGCAACATTATGCCTTCTTTCCTTTACCATCCATGCATTGAATGACTCAATGAGATTTGTTGTTATATTATCCCAGTGTTTAAATAGAAATTTCCTTAAAGCCCATCTATCAATGTCCCCATGATTCACAAGCCACTCAAATAGTTGTGGAGAGAAATCTCTCATATCTCCCATATATAGCATCATTGAAATCATTTTTTAGCTTGCATATGCGATATTATCAAACAACTTTAGTGCATCATTCTTACTTTGGGAACTTGTTCTTCGTTTTCCTTTGTTCATTTTTAGCACTTATACACTAAAGTTTTCCTTTACGTGCCGATAGCAAAATGCATGTCTCACCATTGAATATTGCTTGCACAGCTTCTATTATAGCATTGTGACGATATGAAACCATGGTCAACTCAATTGACTCTATTATCCTTTTAATCATATATAAAAACCATGTTCAATCCTCCAATGCCTCCCCCTTCACAATAGCAATTGCAAATGGAAACAACTCATTATCTGCATCATATGCAGAGGCTGATAGCAAGGTGTCTTTTTATGGGCCACTTAAATAGGTTCCATCTATGTACAATATATGTCTTGCCCTAACCAAGAACCCT
This sequence comes from Vachellia collinsii, assembly GCA_006871305.1. Lineage (NCBI taxonomy): Eukaryota > Viridiplantae > Streptophyta > Magnoliopsida > Fabales > Fabaceae > Vachellia > Vachellia collinsii. The sequence continues at coordinate 7,352 of QFDD01004050.1, forward strand.
CTTATACAACAACCATATGCTATAAAGACATGCTCAAATATGTTATTCTCAGAAGCTACCCATTTAGCAACTGTTGTTGGATCAATTTCCTTCAATTGTTGACATATCCACAATCTAAGTATATAAGATTGCTCGGTCTACCTTGAATGTCTCCAAGTGCTTTTAACTTAGCAACTTAGGCCTGTTTATATGTCAATTCCACACCATAATCTCTTTCTAATGTCTTTCTAATTTCACCAAGATGTTTGTATACATGAGACCTCACCTCCTCAATAGTAATAGATGATGTAAGAGTAGCTCTTCCAGTATGGTTCACTTGAAGAATGTCTTGTGCATGATGAACGTGCTCCTTATAACCTACATCAAACAAGTCAGCATTCATTATAACCTAGGTCTATCACTATGTTGGGAATTAATCAGATATAAAAAAATCAAATATACCTAGGTTTGATTACAAAAAAAGCTTTTATATAGAAAAATCACAAGCTAATGGCTTGCTTTAAATCTAATCAAAGAAACTTTCATATATAATATAATATCAACACTTAATCATATTAACTCTCAACACAATCATATTTTATTATAATAGAAAGAAAAGTTTGTTAATACTTGCTTCTAACCTAACCACCATTTTAGACTACTGGCATGGAAATTGTAGGATCAATATACAATGGGCAATGAAAAGTTTTCTTCAGTGAAATAAGACAAACTGGTCATACTTATTTTTCAAGAAAGTGATCCAAAAAAAGGGAAAAGATTCCACAAGATCTACCTTGAATCAGATGGACGTCTGCGTAATGCCGATCTAAACTATGAAAGCAGGACACAATAAACAAAAAGAAGAAGAAGAGAATGATAGTAAGGAATCAAGGGCACCCAAATTCGCCACGTTCATTAAAAAAAATGGAGAAGGTAAGAGTGAGTTTGATTTGATAGCATCCCAGTCTGCTTGTCCTTTTTTATTTTTGGCCAATGTTTGGTTGTTTGTTCAGAAGCTGGAGAAACGCATATCGGATGATGAAACGCTTAAGGCTTTTTAGCCAGAAGGGAAGAATAGGGCAATGACAAGAAGGGAGAATCAATAAATGAGGGTTGGATGTAAAAATAATATTATTTTTTATTTTTTTCAAAAAATAATTAAGGGGTGTGACAGTAATTTGGACTCAAATTAAAATTTGAGTAATTTAAACATTTTTTATTAGAATTTTCCCTATTTTTCTTCTATTCTATTTTCTTTTTGTGGATAATTCATTGAAATAATGTTCATTTCCCAAACAAAATAATTTTGTAATCATATCTTAATGTCGAAGTTAGATATTTGTAAAATATTAATTCGATCTTTAGGTAAAAAAATTCAAACATTACGAATTAATAGATTATCTTTAAAAATCTGGCAAAAACAAAAAAAGTATTTTTAAAAAGAGAGAGAGAGGACTTCCTCTAGTTAAGCTTGAATCGACAATGTCTAAATAATTGAATTTAAGCCAATAGTATCATATACCTAATAATTGTACAAAAAATTACTAATTCTATGATATGTGATGTAATATATCGAATATTATCGTGCATACTAGAGCATACAATAGCTTTTACACAAAAAGCAACGGCCAATGTGATGCCTGAAAAAACTAAAAGATAACAAGTCACAAATTTGGCCAAGCCAATGCCAATCAAAGCATACAAGCTTACACCACATTCAAACAGAGTCACATAACAAGAAGGCAGCCAATGACATAACAAGAAGAGCTCCTTATGAACCTTTCCGTAGTGTTTGAATGTTTAGCCCCTCACAAAATCTGGCTGATTGGTCACGGATCTTACCCAGGACCACTTGTGATCTTTTGTATTCACTGCGTTCTTGGCTTGAGCTACATCTTCCAGTGGTATATATGCATAGTTTCCATTAACAGGGCCCGCAACAAATCCGGTGTAACCAGCCATAATCCCATGGATAGCCGAGTGTGCTAGAAGGGAACAATACAGATTATCGGTAGCATTAGCCGGGACTGCCCGGATCATGTATGTAGGATCTATGTACTTCACCGTGAACAACTCACCCGGGTGGTCCCTGTCCCACCAGTTCTTTAGCTCAGCCTTCAACCACGCACCAACATCTAAGAAGACCAAGTTACCAGATTCATCCCTCTCTTCCTTTTGCGCTTCACTTCTCGGTATTATATCCTGGCCTGCACCCTCAGCAACTACAACCACCGCATGCCCATTTTCCTTCAGTCGTTGGTCCAGGAATTCAAAGAGCCCTCCTTTTCCCTCCAAGTAAAAATCTATTTCAGGTATTAGGCAGCAGTCAACATCGCGGCTGCTAAGTGTTGCATGTAAAGCAATGTGCCCAACATTTCGACCCATTAGCTTCACCAGGCCTATACCATTAACAGCACTCTCAGCCTCAACATGAGCAGCATTGATTGCTTGCTGTGCCATTTCAACAGCGGTTTGGAACCCAAAAGATCTATCAATTATTCCTATGTCATTATCCACTGTTTTTGGAATTCCAGCAACTGCAACATTCAGTTTCCGTCATTTAATTTCATTATATATCTTCACAGCTCCTCGCATGGTTCCATCCCCACCTATGATGTACACCTGTTAAAGTGCATGACGTGTGTGTATCAGGCATCAAGTTAGCAATTGTTCATGGCAATGCCGCATGTGCAATATAAAACGTCCAAACAGCCTATGAAGATGATATTAACGAGAAACTAACTTCATTGAAACAAAACCTTCCAGGATAAATAGGAGATTCCACGCTCAAACAATAATAAACAGCTAAACTTTCACTCTAGTGAAGAATCTCAAAAGCTCAAGCATAACCTTTGAGCAAACATATCTTGTACTAAATTCTGAACTGCATTTGACTTATCAAATAATCATGTCCATCTTAGAATATTAGAGAAGCTTGCTAATAGCCTATCCAATTATTTTCATATTACAGTCAGCTGCCCAGATTACTGATGGAAATTAGAAAGTGATGAAGAGAAGATCAGGCACTATGCATATATGCATTTTGCTTAGTCCCACATAGTCTGGTGTGGACTACATACTTGCAAGTTATGTGAAATGCACCAATACTCATGCTACATGCCATGGCTCGGTTGTGGACGCTTCAAAATAAAGATTAAAACGAAAAAGAAAGAAAGAAAAGCATCAATGCTTAATTTCTTTGTTAAATCAGTCCAGCCTTGTCTTTTCATCTTTGGTGTGTTCATCACCGCAAAGATCAGCAAGCAAACAACTAAAGTTTAGCATAAGGCATGACCTTGATTCTTCTTTTTAAGATAATCACTACACAGATTAAGATTTCCATCTTTAGATCAAAATATATAACTTATACGCCAGCAATGATGATTGCGACTAAAGCATGACTCAGATTCAACCATACAACGTGTCATAATGAAAAGTTGGCCAGTCCTTGGCACTTTGTTATACACAAGAAACAATGTATCAAGCAAAGTATACTTCCACACAAAGCGTGAACTTTATAAAGGGCAATAGATTATATAACACAAAAAGGCATTAGTTTGTAAAACACGGTGCGTTGGCCATTAATTGGGTAGCCAATTCTTGAAACTTTACACAGTACAAAAATCTATCAAGCAATGTATATTCTTAAGCGGTACTCACATTGTAAAACACCATCACTATCACTATCCACACTTAGTACCAACTACTGAGAATTGTAACTAAATCCACTCCTCAAACCAATTCAAGATAGAACAGACCTGATTGAAACCATGCTTTTCTATGGCGTCGACGATCTTTTCAAGATCAAAACCGCCTCTGGAAGTTTCAAGAACCGTCCCACCCTTCTTGTGCCAATCGTGAACAAGCTTAGGGTTTAGTTGCCGAGGCTCCATGGAGTAAAATCCCCTGTACCCAGCAACAATACCGAAAATCTCATGCACTCCATAGAGGTCCCACAATCCCGTCACGAGCTCCCGAATCACGGTGTTCATCCCGGGGCACAGACCCCCACAGGTGACAATGGCGGCGCGTACGTTAGACGACTCAAAGTAAATGTCCTTGCGCGGACCAGCCCTGTAGTAGGCCAAGAGTTGTGAGGGAGAAGGGAAGGTTCCAGAGAGATCATAGGTGATTTGCCGGAGAACGACGTCAGATCGAGTCAAGTAGAACCCATCCACAGTATGAAAGTAGGGATTATGATCCAGCGGGTTCGGGCGGCTTTGGAGCTCCGGTATGTAGTCGGTGAGGTGAGGTAAGTGCTGCAGGTAAGTGGGCTCGAACGAGGTGATTCTGGCGATGGAAGTGTCGTTGTTGTCGGCGTGATCGCCGGTGCCGGGAAAGGTGGGGACTTTGGCATCAGTCGAAGAAATAGCCATGGAGAAATATTTCGTTATTTGTTTGCTTTTGAGAAGGGAGACACAACGAGAGGAGAGATCACGAGAGAGTGAGGCGAGATGATGACCAGCTATTGACCGAAGAAGGGCGAGGCAACAGCTGAGCCCAGGGAGGAAGAATGAAAGTGAAGCGCAGATTACGTGTCGTCTCTATAGATTGACACGTGGGTGTCAGCATCTGGGACTTTGTAGTTTCTGATTTTAATTCAAAAAATAATTATAAAAAAAAAAGAGAAGAGGAAAATTAATAATTATGAGCAACAACTATCAAAATTAGACAATATATCGCTGTTAGTTAAAATTAATAAATATGATAAAGATATAATTTTTTTTACCTTTGTTTATGAATTGGGTAAGTGGGAAAAAATAAGTAGGAAAAAAGATAAAAGAGAATGAGTCTAGAAAAATAGATAGAAGAGGCATAACTAATTACCAGTTAAAAAATGTATTAAATGTTTAGACAAATAGAACTTATTGCTTAAAAAAAAGTATCATCCTCTGTGAAAGAGAATGTTGTTTATAAAAATGGGTTGGAACGAGGAAAGTCTTTGTAGCTTATTTGTATTTCTGTATCTTAATATTTGTATTTCTTAACTTAATTCTTACATTTTTCAAAAGTATTTTCAATATTAACCTCTGTCAAAATGAAATTTTCATTTTCAGAATTATTATTTTTGAATTATTTAAAGGGATTAGTTCCATACAAAATTTACTAATACGGTTTAAATTGTTGCTATTGGATGCTTAATTCGTTTTTCTAAAATTTGACTTCCCTATCTAACATGAAGATGTTCAGACTAAAAAAATTAGAAGTGTGTTCATAATACATGAATAATGCTTAATATTTTATGTTGATATTGATTATATGGATAATTACAATCTATACTTCCAAAAAATTATACGAAAAAGGTTGTCATTATATATAATCCCTAAATTTGAAGTCCCATGAGAACATTTTTTTTAACTCGTGACAAAATAATTTTCTTCAAAAAAATTTTAATTACTTCTCAATCAAATGACATCTAATTACACCAGCATCAAATAAAAAATATTAATTTTTCAACAATTGACGCCGGTAAAAGCCAAGGAAAAAACGACACAAGTTGTTGAATATTTTAGTGGCATATAATTTTTTTTAGATGATTTGTTGGGTGTTCAAGAGTTAAGAATTGTAGGTTGGATGAGTATTTTGAAAACTAACTTATATTTAATCAAAATAATCATTCAAAACTTGATTAACCCAACAAATTACATGGAACACTGCATAACACGTACGATACCTCTCAAATGTAAAAAGTCGAATTCATTGAGGATTTGGTTCATCCAACTCATACATGTCATGGGAATTTTGCTTTTCTTATGTTAAATAGACTTGTATGTAACTACTGAAAATGAAAATATTAAATTTTTAAGATGATATTGAACTCAAAAACTTTTAAAAGAACATTAATCCTATGTAACAATTTCCGATACAAAATTAGACTGTAGTCCCATGAAAAATGATGAGTTCCCTTCACGCTGCTAGAAATGCTTTATCTTATTTTGATTGTATCATGGGTGATTAAGGTTCGAGCTCTTAGAGTTATTCTCCTCATGTGTTGCCGGGTGCTTTAAATTTTTGGTTCCTTCAAATGGTTGGTTTCCTCAGATCCCATAGATTAGGTGATCGTGGCCAACTATCCTAGTTGTATATCACACACACTCACTCTATGTGTGCATCATGCTACCTAGTTCAAAATTGGCTTTCAAAAAACCATCTAACAACTACCTCATCCATGGGGACTTGGCTCTCCTATGGGTTCTTTTTCTTTCTTTCTTTTTTTTTTTAATAAAAAATGTTATGTGAGTTAAGTCTAGAGGCTTATCAAGATGAAGACATATCTTCAGGTTCTGAAAACGCTTATAGAAATACTTACAAATTACCCATTAATAAAATTCTCACATCGATAATGAGAATTGAAATTATGATATTATGGATTGTGAGTTAACTCTTTACTAACTAAACTTTTTTTTTTTTTTTTGCACACCCAAGGCTGTGTTCTTTTCTTTCTTTCATGCTGTAGACCACTCTCTTTATAAAAGATGGGCTTTTATTTCATGTCATCATTTTATTTTTTTAATGATTTATTTCTTTAATAAAAAATTATGATTTGTAATCACATATGGTTGAATTTAGTAAAATGAGCTATTCATTTATATTCATGATATGATAAAATAAGATTTGAATCCTTTTGAAATAAGTGCCTATATTTAGCAATCCACAAATATTTGAACATGATTATTTTAGTAACATCATATTTCCACTTTAAAAAATGATTTGTAGATGTTTTTCCGCCAAAACCTTCGTATGCATCCCACTCTTCACATCACATCACATCAGGCTGTTCCAACTCACAACTCACACTTGTCACTAGTTCTTACATTAAAGCAAGCCCCGCGTGTGCGTTTGTGCGTTTGCTCATATATATATATATATATTTGCTATATATATTGGCAAAATATATATATTTGTTTTATATATTTGCTTATATATATTTATTCGAATTGATGATTAGGTCGCGCAGCGCGTGAAACACCCGAGCAGTC
>QFDD01004051.1:0-16199 GCA_006871305.1 Vachellia collinsii
GGATCTTAACAGATATCCCAGTGTCTATCTATGACCAAACGACAGAGATGAAGAATGTAATCCACGTGGCAGTAGAGGAAAGGCAAAGCCATGTTTTGAAGGCAGTGATGAAACACCCACTTTGGAATGTACTGAGAGAGAAAGTGGACCAAAATGGGAATAATGCATTGCACTTGGCAGCAAATGTCTCAAAATATACAGCTTGGGAAATACGTGGCTCTGCAATGCAAATGCAATGGGAAGTTAACTGGTTTGAGGTACGAACCTAATACTTTACATTAGTCTGCATGTTTTATTATACTTTGCATCTTAGTAATCAACCAGTAAGACTAGCTTCTTCAAGTTACATTCTATCACTGTACCTTATAATATATTGCTACAAACACAAGTCTCAAGGGAGAAATCGATCCCAAAATACTAATATTTTGGGTGTGGGAGCCCTTTAAGCTTATAAAAACAATTTATTTGTGAAGCTCCCAGATATGGGATGCATAACAATGCACCCAGTTCAAGAGCATGCATCCCCAGCAGCTCTGCATGACACTTCACACGGCCTCTTTCTTATTAAAATCCTCCATTTGTAGCCCTCTACGTGAACACCGTTGTTATGAGTTTCACATCAAGGAGCCTCATAAGACAAGTGGGGTTTACAGGTTTAAGAGCCTCTCCAACCTAACTGGATAATGTTTTGGCATGAGTTCTTCCCTTAAGCTTGTACCATATTTATTGGCCAGACTCAGCATCCTTCTCTTAAAGAGGAGAAGTCATCTTCTATGATCGTGCGTGTGTGTTTTTAATATGTTTCAAAGACTCGGACTTAGGTAGTGCTTGAATTTGAGTTGGGCATGCCTCGAAGCTTCTCTGTTTCTCCTTATATTTTGCTAACTTGTAAGCGCGCTCGCGCAATTTCGTCCGACTAAGTTTTCGTCTTTTTTGCTTCGGCCAAAACCCAAAGCTAAACTCTTACATTTCAAAATTACATATTGTAACACACACACATATAAGCGAATTGATGTACTGTCCTAATGAGTTTATATTGTTTATAATGAAACAGTATGTGAAAGAAAATATGCCATCTTACTTCATTTCCCAAGTTAACACCAATGGCCAGACTCCGGCGGAGATCTTCGCCAACCAACACAAGGAACTTGTTAGGGAATCCGACAAATGGTCGAAAAACACGTCAGGATCATATATTGTAGTGTCTACACTTATTGCTGGTGCTACCTTCTCCACATGTTTCCAAGTTCCTGGAGGTTACAACCCAAAGGGGAATCCCAGCTTGGAAGTCCAATTTCCATTCCAAATATTTACCGCAGCCACTTTGATTTCATTTTGCTTCTCTATCACTTCATTGGCTGCTTTTCTCGCCATCTTTGGGTCTCGAAAGGAACGACCAAAAGGATATCTTAGAAACTTGCCATTGAAGCTATGCTTAGGGTTATCTTCATTCTATGTGTCTATTGTCTCAATGTTGGCTTCTTTTTGCGCTGCTTATTCCTTTGAACTTCATCCAAGAAAGAAGTATATGCCCAGTCCTTTGTATTGTTTCATTTTGATACCTCTATGTTTTTATACTGCCACACAAGTTCCATTATATTGGGAACTTCTCAAAGGCTCCCTTAGAAAGCTGCCAAAGCCAAGATGTGAAGACGACGAAGACTATGTAGGAGCATAGCAGGTTTCTTCCAATAGTATTTCTTGGAAGAAATACTATTGGACACTATTGGACAAGACCTACTGTGCTGCTGCTGCTGCTGTTGTAGTTGTTGTGGTTTTTGTGATATTTGGAGCCAGGTGTAAGCGGCGCTTTTCATGGTTTATTAATATTGTGTCTTTTAATCAATTTTTATCATACAGTTCATTTCAAGAAGGAAAAGAATAATAAATATCAATTTTTACACTTTCAAATTTTCACAGAAATTTAAACATTTGAGGGATATGAAAAAGAATTAAGAGTAAATCTTGATATTAATGAATTTAGCTCAAAACTTATGTAGCATCCCGAAATTATACTATATTAATTTGGATGATTTAATTATGCCTACGATATTCTTATAAAAAAACAATTATGCGTATGCTTGAATTTATATGGCCATGAGTTGGGTTTTTATGAAATGCAAACCCAAGATGGGTTAAGCTTTAAGTACACAATTCCTATTAGTGATTTAGAGAGGGATCGAAGTGATTTTTTAATGATTTCAATGGGACTCAATAAAGAATTTAAATATTTCCCTACTTAATAGCAATTGATTATATGAAAGAATATGGGTCATAAGTCTCAAGTGTAATATAGTTTTCCTTATCTAACCTGGGGGATTTTATCATGTTATTTGAGTAAAAAAATGCACTATTCATAATTAATTTTGATAATAAATGAGTGATTATATAAAAATAGAAAAAGGGGTAAAATTGTCACAAATATTGTAATTACTCTTAATTATTGATTCTTAGAAAAGATTTGATGTTGACTTGATTGGTTTAAATTGTAAGGGTGTGAAGAAATTGGATTAAATCTGAATATGAAAGTATCCCTATCAGAATAATGATAGTTGGGCATCTAAATTTCAGAATCTGCACATAAGTACCTTACAGAAACTACAATGTTTTGAGCAAGAACAAAATAACTAGATTAGGATAGTTCTAGACATTTGTGGTGACTATTGTTTTTTGCCAGAAGATTTGTAGTGATTTAAAACTGAAGCTTTATGATTGAATTAATTATTTGAGTATCATAAAAGCAAATTCAACACTAATTCAAAAGAGACTACTAATTCATGTGAATATTACGATACTTTAGGAATTAATAATTGTCACTATATTTGATTAAAGAGTGAACTGACAAAAACCATTAACTTATTGGGTAAATCTTATATCTCAATGTTCAAGTGATTGCATTTAGTTTATAACTAATTATATTCCCTTTATTTTCATATTATATATACATTTATATATATTATCTTCAAATAATTTATTTCATTTCATTTTTTTAAATTATGAATTATTTATATTAGTACAAGTTGCGGGAAACAAGCACACGCCAACATCACAAAAGTTATAATGTAATAGCCCACACAATACACACTGAAATTCTATTTTTTTTACGAAAAATTAATAATATGGCACGTGTTTGTGATAAAGTATTAAAGTCCATCACATACAATACAATGATACATATAATTGAATTCGTTTAAACTGTAAATATTTATCCTCTTGACCAGCTGGGAAAAAAAAATATTTATCCTCTTTAAAAATCGTTATATGACGTAATTCTATGTTGCTTATGGCCAATAAATATTCATGTTTAATTTATCACGCCTCTATCAAGGTATGATTGATTCATGCATCAAATCAAAATAATATATATCACCGTCACCAGTATAGAATACTTGCAAACTTATGGTTGGTATAATGCACTAGCACATATCAGAATAATATTTGTCACATGTATCAAAACTTGACCTAAGATTCGGAAATAAAATAAAACGCTAAAGTAACAAATTAAAAAGGAAAAAATATAATCTCCAGCCTAATGGAACAAACGCTAAAGTAACAAATTAAAAGCTCCAGCCTAATGGGACAAACGCAAGGATGAAGGTCAAAAGTTTTTTCCCCACGTGTGGAATATATTGAAAATGACAAATTATCTATTACATAATGCTGAATTTTAAGATAATGTTAATGAAATTTAATATTTTTCTTGATCTGTATAAAATATGTCGGAAGTTAATTGTAAATAGAATCAGTAGAATAATTTAGCAAGGATGAATGTCAAAAGCTTTTTCTATATGCATAAGTATATCATCATATTAAAGATAATTATGTTTGATGAACTGTTAAATACTAAATGTGAACATTTCTCTAATCGAAAATTCAAACATGGATTTATCACATTGTGAGAAACTATTCACTCTACTAGATCAAACCCCATTATTAATTAAGCAAGGATTCATGTGATGACTAATAAGACTATATTTATCAAAGTGAAAGTTCATGTTTATATTTTTGTTTTGAATTTTGGTTTTCTTTGCTTTTACTTTGGGCTGTAATTTTGGACTCGAGTATTAACGTTAATCTCTTCTGTTTGACGGAAAAAAAAGGACAGTCAAAATGCATTATCGAAAGAATTTGAATATTATAGATCTATGTAATCATAGAGGTTGAAAAAAAAAACAAAGAATCATAGAGATTTTTCCTTTCTTTGTTGGTACAAATATTTTTCAGAATGACCGACTTATACCCTCCATGAATAATATACCGGGTAAAGGAGTAAAAATAATTCAAAATTTTCATGTATAATTACTGAACACATAGAAGTTGTCAGGGTCATTTTAACCTTTTAAGTTAGAAAATAGGGTAATATTGCCCCACCATTTAACATGTTATCTTTAACCGGTAAAGTTAACATTTTTACCCGTGTGGCACTGCCACCTCATCACTGTGGCACTGCCACCTCATCACTCCTTACATGCCACTCATCTTCAACCTCATCACATCACCTAACCCTTCCTCTCCTCTCGCTCGCTTCCGGACCCACCAATATCGCTCTCCTCTCTCCCATTGCTCACCATTCCTCTCTGGCTCTGGCTTGCTCGCCCAAACCTGGTCCCTGAGATATTTCTTCTGAACCCTTGCTGATCAATGCCATGCCCAACGAGGCCATTCTGTGTCTTGAGTGTTTGGAATGCTCCGACGTCGATGAAGCTCTGCCTTTCAACGTTAGAATTCCTCTCACAGCCGATGACGCTCTGCCTTTACTGATATCTTGTCGCATGTGTATGGCATGCTGGCACCAGCTCGACCGCTACTGGTCCACCGATTCCAGTGATGTTGCCGGAGTGGGATCTGCCGGACGAGAGGTTTTGGATCAGGACAATACCATGTTCCTGACGTTCTCTAAGGGCTTCCCGGTGAAGGATCGGAGGTAGGGCAGTTTTACATGTGTACTATACACAGTGAAAAAAATTACTCAAATACTATACCCTCTAAAAATTATTTCCCAATTTACTATACTTTGCAGTAGACCCCATTAAACCCGTTCATACGGTGAACGAGTTCAATGGGGTATAGTGACAAAGGCCTGAACTCTTTCATATGGTGAATGAGTTCAAACCAATATTAATTTTTTTTTTTTGAAAAATTGATTTAGAACTCACTTAAGTGGTGAACAAATTCCAAATCATTCAACTAAAATTACACAATTAACCCCAAATGTATAAAATTTTAAAATGATCTCCTTTTCTATTTTCCTTACATTTTCTCTATATTTTTCTTCTATTTATCTTATTATTATTTTTAAATAATATATTATAATTCATTTTATAATAAAAAAAAATATTTGAATGAAACCATATTACTTAAATAACCATTGGATAATTTTCAATTATCATAAAATAATTATTTTCTAATTATAATTTTTTACAATAAAATTTTAGGATGTTACATTTCTTCTCTTTCAAATTGTACTTCTATCTATCCCTTGGAATATAAGGATTCGTTACTATAATTTCGGATCTAACCGTTTATCTCGAGATTTCATGTGCGTAACATTAGACTATTTGATTCAAATAATTCTAAAATCGTCGCACCTGAAATCTCGAGATAAACAGCGAAATCTAAAATTATAGTAACGAATCCCTATATTCCAAGGGATGGATAGAAGTTCAATTTGAAAAAGAAGAAATGTACCGTCCTAAAATTTTATTGTAAAAATTATAATTATAAAATAATTATTTTATGATAATTGAAAATTATCCAATGGTTATTTAAGTAATATAGTTTCACTCAAATATTTTTTTATTATAAAATGAATTATAATATATTATTTAAAAATAATAATAAGATAAATAAAAGGAAAAAATAGAGAAAATAGAAGGAAAATAGAAAAGGGGATCATGTATTATATTTTACACATTTGAGGTTGATTGTGTAATTTTAGCTGAATGATTTGAAACTCGTTCACCTCTTGAACGAGTTCCAAATCAAATTTTCAAAAAACAAAAAATTAAAATTGGCTTGAACTCGTTTACCCCGTGAACGAGTTCAGGCCTTTGTCAGTAAATCCCACTGAACTCGTTCACCACATGAACGAATTTAGTGAGGTCCACTGCAAAGTATAGTATGTTGGAAAATAACTTTTAGAGTGTAGTGTTCAGGTAATTATTTTTACTATGTATAGTACACTTGGAAAACTGCCTCGGAGGAAGAGGTGTGGTATCTGTGAATGAGGTATTACATTTGAAATCCTTCTAGTTCTTTATGTGGGTATGTTGAAGATTCGATATGGGATATGAAAATTGTGTGTGGCGATGTGGAGTTCTTTTATTTTAAAAGCGAATGGTATTGAGGATCAAAATTATTGAGGGAAAGGGACTGTGATGGTGGTGGAAATGGCATACGCTAATTTTCCAGATCTAGAAAGGTTTGAAGCTCCAATTGATGTTGCGTCTGAGAGTTCTGGAGAAGGTTGGGAGGAGAGGGAAAGAGGAGAGGAAGAGTTCGGTGAGGTGATGAGGTTGAAGACGATGAGATGTTACGTAAGGAGTGATGAGGTGGCAATGCCACGTACATAATAATGTCAACTTTGACGGTGAAAGTTAACATGTTAAACTATAAATATAATATTGCCCCATTTTTTAAATTTCAAGTGCAAAATGTCCTCAACAACTCCTAGATGTTCAATGTTCATACACGAAAACTTTAAGTTATTTTTACCCATTTACATCATCATATAAAATTATTGAAAACAAAATAAATTGATGAGATCCATGCACTTTCAAATAAAAAATTAGTATGCAATTGCAGATACAGCACGTTTTTTTTATTCTTCATCGGCAATGAATATTATATACCAGGGATATAAATTTGTAGCTCACCTCCCTTTTTTTTTTCCAATTGGATGGTTAGGTATCAAATAAAATAAATATATAGCAATCATTATTAAACAACGAGGTTTGTGTGTGCGCGCGCGGCCAAAGTTGAAGTGAATTTTCACAGATCCTTCACAACTTTAGCATTAGTAGCACACCAAAATTAATTTGAAGCATAACTCAAGTTGGCATAGATGACTAACTTTAATATCAGCATATATAATATAACATCATCTAGAACCATTTATTCCTTTTTATAAGCAACAATTACATAAATAACAACATTGAACGAACTGTTTATTAATATTAATAAAATAATAAATATATACTCCATCCCGTCCTTATTATATGAAACTTCTAATTAATTTATCATAAAATTTAAGTGATTTTCAGATATTATCCTTAATAACTATATTAAATTTCAACATCGTAATAATTTCCACTCTCTCACTACCCTAATTTACTATGGGCATATAAAGAAAAAATATTTAATGCTTTGAGATTATCAAAGTCTCTTATAAAATGGATCAATAAAACCTTCTAAAAAGTCTCCTATGAATAGTATTGAAGGGAGTAAGAAATGCAATTTCTCTCTCAAAAAATATATCTTTATTTATGACAATCATGAATGTGAGAGAATAGTGAGAAAAAGAAATAAGATATGCATGCAATTAACTGTATGTAAAAATAGAAAAAATGCATTAAAATGTCAGACAAAACAAAATTGTTACTTTTATATATATATATATATATATATAAAACTAACCATATCTAAGACAATGTTGTTTACATTTTTTTTGTCAAGTGATTCAATCACATACACTTGTTATTTTGATATTGTCGTCGTTACTATTGTAAAATTCACTTATAAATACTTGTATATTTTTAGCTCTTATGATCTAAATATAGATCAGAATTTATAATTTTTTGTACGGAAATATTTTATTTGGTTATTATTAATTGTTAAATTACGTATGTGCACTTATTCATTTATCTTTAAACTTAAGATAATTAATATAAATTTGATAAAAGAAAACAAGATAAATATAAATACTTCACTTAAGTTTTATCGTTAATTTTTCCTATAGTCAAAGCAACGCATGCACTTAATTAGATAATAATTAATATAGCAATTATGTATACAGATTGGAAAAAATTATAATCAGGTATTAATTTTTACTGCAGATTTGTTGCCAAACAACGGACCAAATTTCTTGGTGTCATCGGTAATCATGCATGAATTATGCAATCCCTTTTTCACGTGAAACGATTTCCTCCTAAGCAAAAGTGACTTGAACTGTTCAGAAAAAAAATCATATTTTGAGGAAAAAAAATTATAGTTAAGAGATTATCTTTAGGGAAAATTCTTAATGAATCCAGCCAAAATGCATAAATCCTAATTCAAATTTACACTTTTATCAAATATCTAGTAAAGCTTATAGGTTTTACTATAAATTTTTTAATATTGTTAAAAAAATCATATCTCTTTGACATTAAAAACAAAAATTGAATGTATGTGTGAGCCAATTTTTTTAATTACAAATTCCTAAAGATTCTTTAAAATAATGCCAAAATCCACACCTCTTTAAATTATTGGGATCTTAAATTTTAATTTTTTGAGTTGATTATCAACAATTTTAAAAGTATATTCTGGTAATGTCTCTTTTAAACCTAACTTTTGATTGCTTTTTTGTTATTTATTTTTGTAAAAAAATTACTATGAAAGATTTATACCAAAAAAAAATTTTGAATGAGAAATTTTAGATTTCTCTTTTTTTTCTATTTTGTTCTGAATTTTTACTATTTTATTCAATTATTATTTATTTTGTTATTTTTAATATATAAGCTAGCAACAAAGTGTATGAACATTTTAGTAATGATTATAGTGAAGAAAAAGTATCTTAGCGTGAACACTTCCTAAGAAAACTAAAAAATAAAGGGAAGGCATGGAGCGAGGGAGAAGGTTTTATCAAAAAAATGGTAAGAAGAAAAAGGGTTAGGCAAAAAAAGAGAGAAAAGAAAATAATATATAGATAAAATCACAAAATTTAAAAATGACAAATAAAGCCTATAGATTTTATTAGAGATTTCATAAAGGGAGAATCCTAAATAAATACAGTCGAAATACACAAATCCTACTTTATGTCTACACTTTTATCAAATCCTTAATAAGGTTTATAGGCCTTATTTGATTTTTTTTGAATTTCATAATTTTACAAATACACCATCTTGTTTTTTCTCTCTCTGTTTTTTTTTTTTGCCTAACCTTTTTCTCCTTATTATTTTTTTGACAAGATTTTGCTTTCTTATTTCATGTCTTCCCTTTATTTTGTAATTTTCTAGAAAAGTGGGCACACGATAATTATTCTTCGCCATAATAATTACTAAAATGTTCAAATGCTTTTGTTGCTCACTTGTACATTAAAAATAACAAAATAAATAAAAATTGAATAAAATAATAAAAAATTCAGAACAAAATAGGAAAAATTCAAAAACAAAATATCAATCTACTAATTATCGCTAAAAAATTGTTAAACCTTTAATAGTAATTTTTTTTTTGCAAAAATTTAGAACAAAATAGTAATTCATAAGTTACGGTTAAAAGATAAATTATCAAAATATATTCTCAATATTATTGAAAGTCAACTCAAAATTAAAAGTTGATATCCAATAATTCAATGAGAAGTAGATTTTGACATTAGAATAAAGAGAATTTGTAATTAAAAAATTGCCACACACATACCTTCAAGTTTTGTTTTTAATGACAGATGGGTGTTATGATCTTTTAACAACATTAAAAAATCCCTACTAAGGCCTATAGGCCTTATTATAGATTTGATAAAAGTGTAAACCTGAATAAGGATTTATGCATTTCGAATGGATTTAATAAAGATTTTCCCTTTTATAAAAGTGTAAGTCTAATTTAAAATTTATGTATTTGGGCTGGATTTATTTGGGGTTCTTCCTTATCTTTATTTTAATTCCTATACACATAAGAATAATTTTTCTTTAAAAATATAAATTTTTCAGAAAATTAAATCCGAACCATTCAAATCAAATATGGTACAAGAAACTGACTTGATTTACTTAAATAGGCCCCTTTGTATATGAGTTTTTGGAAATAATAATTGAGAACTGCAGAAATTCACGTGATGATCTTATGATTCTTTCAAACGTTTTTTTTATGAAGTAATTAATTATTCGCAAAGAAAACTCGTTTTAATATGTGTTCTATGAATATGACATGAATGACCAACTCTTAGTTGGTCACGTTAATATTAAAACATGGCACTTATCAACTTAAAAGAATAGTTATCTCTATTTTCTCTGGCTACGTCAATTTAAAAAACTTGTCTAATAAAAGAGTTAATTATTTTAATCAGCGTTGTTTTTCCCCCTAAACCGTCAGTCTCATATCATTGTCGTTTTTGGAACGGAAAAAACGTGTGGAATCTTCCATGTAAAACGACCTTCCAAATTGATAATTTTTATTAAAACAATATGTTTTCGGTAATTTATAATAGGGTTAATATAATTTTTTTTGCATATTAAATTTGTTCTCATTTTGATTTTGGTCCCTCAAATTTAAAACCAGTTGTTTTAGTTTCTTAATGGAAAAAATCTATATTAAATTATAGGGATCAATGTTCTAAATAAAATGAAACTTGAGATATTAAAATCACATGTTTTAAACTTGAAAGGCTAAAACTAAAATGAGGATAGACACTTGAAGGATCAAAAACTGGCTAACCCTTTATAATATCAAATATGTTTATTTTCGCTAAAACTATGTTACATGAATAATCTTCGTGGATGTTTTAGCAACTAAATAATCATCTTCATTTTTCTATATATTCGTTGGCTTTCAGAAGCTGGCTATTTCAAATGGTGAAGAATTATAAAAATCTTATATATTAGATTAGGGTTATAAGGTGCACCCAACTCATAAAAATATTTTTAAAAGTGCACCCAACCCTAGCACCTAATTAAAATGGAGCAATTCATACTCCAAGATAACAAAACGTAATCTTTTTTTTCAGATACTGGGGACGCCGTTCTAGCAGTGGTCTAATAAAGATTATGAACACTAAATCAACAGAGGTTAACATTGTGTCATCTTGGGGTGTAAATTGCTCCATTTTAAATATATCATGGATAAAATTGTACCCTTCAATACGTTAGGGTGTTGGATGCACTTCCAAAATATTACCACATCCGTTATGCACCATAGAAAGGCCATATTTGTGATAGTATTGTAGAAGTACATTCGCATAAGTTGAACTAAAATCACTAATTCAAAGAGGCCTAAAATGTCTCAATGGTATGCATAATATGATTTACGGCCTACAGGATATATGAGAAAAATTTTATCTTAATTTGCGCATATATGCTTTTCCAATTCTAATATAAACAAGCCTAATGATGGCCTACAATAATGAAATTTAGAGTGAAAGGAGAATATCAAACGGATCATGATGGAATTCATGAAAATAACACACCTCAACTACTATCAATATTAGAGTGACCCCCAAAAAAGACAAAAGAAATCCCTAGTCCTGTACAAAGCGTGAGTTGGATGTGTGTGTGTGTGTGTGTGTGTGTGTGTGTGTGTGACTTTTAATGTGAATATTTTACTGTATGATTGGTTTAAAAAGAGATATGACTAACAAGCCGATGCAACATGTTTTATTTTTTATTAATTAAAGTTTATCAATTCCCACTTGATAATGGGATGAGTTGAAAAGTTTAATATGGTATATTGCAGACTTCCTTATAATAATAAGGAGATTTCCCTACAGGAACCATTGTTCAAGCTTCCTTAAGTTACCCATCCCACCAGGAACAACACTATATATATGTATGTAGCTTTTGTAGTTGAGATCAAAGCGCTTGAGAGAGAGAGCACATGAAAATGCTTTTGAAACCTTTTAGTGTTCATCGTGTTCTTCCTCTCCATCACCAACATTCCATTCAGGGAGTGGAGGTGTTTTCTCTAAGAAGAAAAAGAGAAAAACTTGGGCTGAGGAAGAACACGGTGACGACAACGGTGAAGCGAACGCCGCCCATAATAACGGCTGCTCTGAGCGAAGAATTGAAGCCTGTGAAATTGGCATTGGATGAGAAGCTTGTGATGAGAACGAGTGTGAGTGTGAAACTGGTAGCTATGGTGTCTGTGAGGCACCATAAGGCCGATGCCAGAGAAATAGTGAAGAACGTAATCAGCAATTTCAGGCCACAACCTCAGAGCAAAGGTGTTGTTATGCAACTCGTTAGCACAGAAATTGACGACAGTAATCTCTCTCTCTCTCTCTCTCTTTCATGTTTGCACCAAAGAAGGATTTTTTTCCCCCATATCGATTGGATATGTAACATGTTTTAGAAAAGGGAAAAATTATCAACTTTCACGATCTCAAAACTAGGAGATGATAGTTAATTCGATAAATTTACTTTTAATTTTTTATTAAACAAGGTTTTGAAAAAGATAAAAAATACAAGAACTTACATCTTACCATTAGCTTACATGGATAAAATTGATAAATAAGCATTAATTACTTTCCATATGATTTATATTGTAGACTAAATAATTCATTTAAAAATGGCTTATATTGTACATTTGATGGAGTGCATATAAGTAGTCTTTATAGTTTCGACTAAGTATATACGATTTAGAAATGCCTGATTTTAAATCAAATCATATAGTTTTCCCCCTTTTATATTGAAAAGAGGTTTTTTTTTAAAAAAAAAAAGGGTGGAATGATCTTTTTATCTATAAAATCAGTAGTATACAATAGTTTATGTTGATTTAATTTAGATCCATCTGTCAAAATTAATCCAGGTACATGCTGAGTGAGAGTCACATCCTTACCCAATAACATCCTTTCTCTTATAAATTACTCATCCCATTTTAAATGTAAGACCTCTTTTGTAGCATAATTTACACTACAAAAAGGTCTTACATTTAGATCAAATGAATAATAAATTATAATTATAGAAACATATATACCTATAATTGAGGAAACTATAATGAGCTAATTAAATATAAAATGAAATTAGATTTCTCCCGTACACACAATTATTTTTCTTACTTTTACATGCATATTTAACGTGGCATGTCAATTTGTATTAGGATACAAGGAAGCAAGAAGGACAATTCATCATACAGCACTTTAAAAATTACCATAACATTGTTATCATTCTTTTTACAATTTAATCAATTTCATAATTGAAGGGACTTCGGAACCAAAGCTGAGCAAGGAAGCTGTATTGGAATGGTCTAATGAACGAAGATTTGGATCTGAGAGTGAAACCTACAAAGTAGAATTTGAAGTTGACTCAGACTTTGGGATTCCTGGAGCTGTTGCCATTTTGAACAATTATGAAACTGAGTTCTTCCTTCAAAGCATAACCATCGAAAGATGTGTTCATTTTGCTTGCAAATCTTGGATTCAACCAAATACCCTTCATCCTTGTAAGAGAGTATTCTTCACAAACAAGGTATATTTGGCAATATATGCTATTTATTAGTCACTTTTAATGTGTTTTATTAAAATATTTAAGAAAAATATTATATCTTTGTAAGAATGTACTCTTCACAAACAAGTTATATTTACTCTTCCGATGCTATTCATAAGTTATTTCCTACATGATAGATCAAGACCTTAAATCTTATTAAGCATGCCTTGAAATTCAATAGTTTTTCAACTTTATCTCTATTTAATATCAATTATAGCACATAAAAACAAAGTCAACATGTAATAAAATAAGGTAAAATTGTACATTCACATGAAAAAAAATTAATAAGATATTTGTAAATATAAACAAATAAACATTCTCTCTCTCTACCTATAAATAAGACTCGGAGGAGTAATTAGAACCTAGAGATACTACTTCCACTTTCATAAAAAAAAAAAAAAAGGGAAGAAGATAGAGATACTACTTCCACGATCCTCACTCACCATTTCTCTAATGAACTTGAGGTATACTCCTCTCATACTATTCCGACAAATAGTTTGGTCCTAAATATAAGATATTGACAAAATAATTAATTCTTGTTTCTCACTTTTACCTCTTGTTATGAAATATGCGTAATTAATTAATTGATGCTTTCCACTTTCAATCTGATCCTTAAAATAGGTAAATTTTATCAATTTAAAATACATTTAATCGTTTAACTAACATTTCTTGGTTTATATGAATTAGTAAACAAGCTTTTATAATTTGAATTGGATAGAGTATTTATAAGTTATATCAGTAAATTTTTCATATAATAATGTACTAATTTACCATTCATTTATTATTGTGTATTTTTTGTTCTCATGACGTATTGTATATATTAAACAAAGATGAAGCTAAAATTAAAATTAAGGTGTAACATGTTGGAATGATTATAATATCTTGTTTTAAGAGTATAAATCACAGTTTTCTTGTAAAATATCTTAAACACCCTTGTATACCAATTTTTTATTTATGTTTTTCAATTTTATAATGATTTTATGAGACAATCATAGTTTTGGGTTTATAATTGATTTCGACTTACAACTATAAAAATTTGAGTCGTAAATATTAAATTCAATTCCTCATAATCTATTAAGTATTAAATGAAATTTGGGGAATTATTTATATTTAATTTTCCTACGTGAAAGTTGTGGGTAATTTTAAAAGAAAAACTTAAAGGAAATTGATAGAAACAAGTTGACATGAATAAAAGCTGGAATAATATTATCTAGGGAGGGTTGCATGGATGCAATGTTTATCGTTATAAGATATGATTGTCCTTTTGTTTAAAGGCAAATAAAAAAAACAAGAACAAAGTTAGTTTAATTAGAGGGCCATGAGGATAAATATAAAGTTGTAAAGAACCCTATATGGTACTTATCTGACCTTATTTTTATAAGTGATTTCAACCGTACATATAAAATTTTTTTTAAACTTTCTTAATTTTATCTAAAAATTCAATAACTTTTTAATTTTAACTCTATTTAATATACATTAAACCACATGAAAATAAAGTCAACAAAATAATAAATAAAAGGTAAAATTGTACATTCATATGAGAAATTTAATGACATGCAACTTATAAATAGGATCAAAAAATTTATTTTCATCCTAACCGACAAATAAGACATTGGAGGATAAATAAATAATTGTTAAAGAACCCTATTATATGATTGCAAAATGACAAAACTCTTGCTGTCACAGGTCCCGTTTTTTTGTTTTTTTTTTCCAGAGTCACAAGTCCTATTAAATTGTCATTTACCAATTATACATTAAATTTTTAAAGGACGATTTGATAAAAAAAAAAAAAACAAAAGGCAAATCTGTCCCATCCAAATCCTAGAATATAATGAAATATAATCACGTGGATGGCTTGAGAGAATATAAATTTACATGGATTTAAATATAATATATTGAATCGTGGCATTAGGACCATCATACTTGCCCATCATGGATGAACTGATCGAATTAACCAATCAAAGTTAGCTTGACATCGCTTCTGCTTCTATTGTAACAAAATATTCCCTTTTTATGTGGAAAAGAGTGTGTGTGTGTGTGTGTGTGTGTGTGTGTGTGTGTTTGTGTAACAAACCATGATGCTCATATCATAATTAAACTTGAACAGGCATATTTACCAGGTGAAACACCTATAGGATTAAAGAAGCTAAGAGAAGAAGAACTGAAGGAGATGAGAGGAGATGGCACAGGAACAAGGTTACGTTCTGAGAACATATATGATTATGATGTTTATAATGACTTGGGTGATCCTGACAAAGGAGATGAATATAAAAGACCAATTTTGGGTGGGCCCATCAACCCCCACCCAAGACGATGTCGTACTGGTCGCCCGCCTACTAGTACAGGTAATTTAGTCTTGTACACCAATTGTATGCGTAGTATGGTATAGTAATCATATACGTGTATAATTGTAGTTTTCTGACCTCGTTAAAACTCAACCCGGGTCTATTGGTTAGATTATAGTAAGTTGATGAAACTCATCTTTTAATTGGTTTGATTAAGAGTTTTGAATGAATCTTGTGGATTGGATTTATATTTTTTCTTACTAAGCTTTAAAACAATGTTGTTTCGAGTTAAAGAAACAATAGCTGTCCCTTAGCTTTATATTTTAATAACTTTGTTTTGTTGGATTATGCATAGTTTATACCTGTATGTTACCGTTACTTGTAGATTAAAGTTTTTAAATTTAAATATTACTCTCTTTTAGGGTTATATATAAATATTTTATATATTTTATTTACATTATATTATTTAAATCATAATTGGGTTGATTTTGATTCAACCATACCAATTTGACACTAATATATATATATATAT
>QFDD01004052.1:0-17532 GCA_006871305.1 Vachellia collinsii
ACCATAACCCTTAAAAATAAACGGGCTAAAGCCCGTGGCCCAAGCCCGAGCCAGCAAGTGAGAGGGCCGAACTTCATCTTTCAGGGTATTGTAGGGTAAACGTAGTTTTAAACCCAACCTGTCAAGGGGTTGGCCCTCCTTTATTCCCACCTCTAGAGCACTAGTGCTTGTTTGAGGATGACGTCCAAAACTGATCTGCTAAGGGACGGCTAGACGGATTAATGAAAAGGATATGAGCAATTTCAGCAATGGACTAATAACTTTAATCTTATTCAATTGGTCCCTTAAAAATGGCCTTCCCTCACCATCCTTTTAATGATGAAATTTAGTCAACATTTGCAGCTTGCATTAGAATTCAAAATTACGTTTTGCACATATTAAAACTCAACAAATTATTGTATAATTCAGCTCAAATTCATAAAATTTTATTAACACGAGTTTTAAGGCATTCGCTACATGCGGAGAGAAAATAAAGCCTTCAGAGAAGAATGCCAATCTTCCCTAGTTGCTATTCAGGTTACAGTACATTTTTTAAATGGAATAAAACAGAATGGGAATTAAGTGGCCAATAATTAGATCCATCTTGGAAGGGTGTTGCAATCCAAATTCTCATATAACATAACAATCAATGTCCAAATTTAATGGGAAAAAAAAAAGTCATTTTACTTTTACAATTTTTACCATATATCAAAAATCAACCAAGTTACAAGAAATATGGAACGCCTGTCCTGGGCCCCCTCATCTGGTTGTTCTCCTCAGTTTCAGTGAAAAATTTAACTTCTCTCTCCTGTTTCCAGTAAAAATGTAAGAATGTACCCACAAAGTGCTCCAACAGGAAGAATAAACAGGGGAAGAAGATCACATAAATACTTCACCTAGATTCACTGGTTCCATAACGAGCTATAGATACAATCAATTATCGCATGTACGATGCACATATTTAACACTAAGCAATTCCCCATCATATCATACTCGGATGAGCATTTCATCAAATAAATGTCCATTATTTCTTTTTCTTTTTTTTAAGTGACAAGTCTATTATTTCTTTTCAAGGGAAAAAATGATATCTTCCATTTCTAAAATCACTTTTGTTCATATTCTATTGTATTGACCAAATTATAACCTAGTTGAGGAGATTGAAGGGAAGCTTATTTTCTGATTCCTTTGCATTCATATTGTAGAATGCTGGCTTCCCAAATGACAGAAAAGGTTTATTTTCTGCATCTATATTGTTTTCTCTATATTACGAAAGATGATTGTTGAATGTTGCACTTCAGGGGATATTTCTTGTTGAATGAAAGGAGAAAATTGAGTGTCAGCTCTAATCCTTAATATAAGATCTAGTTGACTAATTTAAAGAGATTAAGGAAGTTAAATAAAGTATTTAAGTTTAACATATACAACGTTACCTCTCTGAAATACTTATGTATATCATTAGATTATATAT
The DNA here is from genome assembly GCA_006871305.1 of Vachellia collinsii. Taxonomy (NCBI): domain Eukaryota; kingdom Viridiplantae; phylum Streptophyta; class Magnoliopsida; order Fabales; family Fabaceae; genus Vachellia; species Vachellia collinsii. The sequence goes on from QFDD01004052.1 coordinate 1,448, forward strand.
CAAAATATAAATTAGGCAAATTAGTTTAGAGAAAAAAGATAAACAGAAATACTTTAAGTAATTTATTTAGCTTCATTAATGTTTCCAAATAAGTCAAATTAAAGATTGGAGGTAATATTGATTTCCATCATATTGCTCCTATTGTGTCATTTTTTGGTTGGAATAGCATAAAGTTCCATTAGATTCTATAAATTCATTTCAATGAGGATTCAAATCTCGCACCCAAAATTGTCAATTGGAAAGGGCAGCCTAAAGTAACAAGATCCAAAATACAGTAGTTAGCAAGGTGAGTGGGGACAGCTGCCTAGGTAACATCACCATCTAAGAAAAAAGGGGAACTGCAACTCTGATTCTAAGGAATGAGAAATAAATGCAATACCTGAGCACAAGAGAAACCTAAACAGGAAAGGCAGCCTCTAGTATTCAGAAGACAAGAGGTTACTAGATAGCCTTAATACCCCTTCTCCTAACTGAATACCCTTCATATACTACCAAACAACAGTTCAAGATGTGGTTCTTCCTCCTAGTCATCTTTTGTTACTAGGTATCATGAGGGAATTAGTAGTCTGGAAATGGTTGAGAAAGTTTGGTAGTTAAGGATTCCTTATTAGTATGAAGAGGGGCTATGTAGGATAAATATGTTCTAAGAATTCAATAAAATTCTTTTATTATATGCTCACCACAGAACAATGGACATTAGAATGGTTTTCCAACAAACTGGAACCATCACCGGGAGCATGATCCGAACAGCAGTGATGGGGATGGCAAGATTTAAGTAGGAAACAAGGAAAGTTCATCAGAAGTTTGAAGAACTTTCGGTGAAGAGAGCTAGCCTCTCAATCTTATGCTAACAATGTATTCTGTGCCACTGTAGTTTTGAGAAGCCTCTGCCTTTCCCTTTCTAGTGAGTGCTTGTGTAGGGAGATACTCGAATAAATCTTTTGGCCGCAAAGAAAGGCAGGAAGTAGTCAAAATGGCCAAATTAAACTATAGAAGATATACATCAATGTTACAGAATTTCGAAGTTGACAATTTGCAAAAAGAAATATGAGAAATTTGAAGGAAAATCACATATTCCAGTTATAAATGCATAAAAATATCTTTCTGAAATTTGAAAAGCCATGCCATTTCTGGTATGGCGGTGTACTTGATCTTGTTTTTCGTAGTATCATCCTTTATATTCAAGTTTACTTTTATACATAAATTTTATGCATGAAAAGTTTATTTTGTTAATGTAAATGGATCCCAAGGTCAACGTCTGCTTTGTCCCAAATTGTGGAGGACATAATGTTATATGAAGTAGTTAAGTGGGTTAGTTCTTCCAACTTGATAAACTGAAATATAACCAATGTGCCAAATTAATGTCTAAAAAAGGTCCAATTAAACAAATCTAATTCTTTTCATAATCTGTCTCCCTCCTAATAAACATGGGGCGTCATGCAAAAATGACCTCTGTTGCGTTCATCTAGAAAAGTGCTGTTTCATTTTAAAAATTCTATATTTATATAAAATGAGAAACAGATAAACAACGGCTTTCCACATATCATAGCACCAATTTAACAGTTACAGCAATAATCTTTAAAGCATATATAAATATATAAATATAACAAAAGCAATAGATGACTGACCATATTTTCATTGAAGCTCAAAATAGAAGCAACATTTCCACATCGGTAACAATAATTAGGCGCAGACCATACCTGTAAAAATTCAAGAGCAATGACTTATTGGCTTATTCATTTTCAAAAAAGACTGAAATATGAAACAAAATAAGTAAATATATATATATATATAACTAACTGAAATCAATTCGATTTGATTTTGAAAATGTTATACTTACAGTTACTAGGCCTTTATCTTGAAACATATACTTAAGGCCTTCTTGCACTAGTTGATGAGCTCGACAAACAAGATCAAGAGTATTTATGTGATTGAACTGCATCAGAAATGAGGCATTTGTAAAACTACATAAAGTTTCAATTCTATAATTAATGTTTCTTCCACAATATCTAAATTGGGAGAGAATTATTTTCATGCTTTTCTTATGAGTTTCAGCAAATGGATTTTTAAGGGATGGTATCCCTAGGGGATATGCAAAAAGATAGAACATCTGTTGAGTCAATGAGTTTGCAATTTTCATATTTATGTTTTGGGAAGGCTACTTGACCTTTGTTTTCTTATTGTTTTCTCCTCAATAAAATCTTTTGTCTATATTTAAAAAAATGATTCTCTTAAGAATCCACAACTTAAATTACAGTACCTCAGAAGTGACCCTAGATCCAAAAAGCCAACCTGCGCCACGCGGACTGACTGCCCACGTCTCAATATCTTCCGGATCACTCCACATTAGATCACAAAACGGTCCCTCATGTGGAATTTCACAATTTCGATCAATAACCCTTATCTGTCATGGGAAAAAAATTTATTACTGAATTTTGATATTGATGTCAATTTTTCCAAAGTAGCATAAATGATATTGTAAACAGTAAGAATTCCATCAATAAGCTAATTTGTTAACCATCAAATAGCCAGTTTAAACACTTGTTGGCTTTGGAAGCCAGAAAATAAACTTCCTAGGCTTTAAGTGCTCCAAAGACACACCCCAGCACACTTAAAATGCAAAAAAGACAAAGCAAGCAACAAGACAAACAAGTGCTACATAGAAGTCTATCATTTTTTTTAGAAAAAAGGTCACCTTGTTATATTATATTGCTACTAAAAAATGTGTAACCAAGGGGTAAAAAAGTGCAACTGATTGTGTGCAGAATATTAACTTTTAAGTTTCCCAGGTTAACATAAACACAACCAAATCCACCACACAAAATACCTCTATGCACATGCAGAGCGCAGACATGATTGGTGTAATAGAATAAGCATGAAACACAGACCAGAAGTACATTAAGTTGGCCTAAAAACCAATAACCTGATCAATTGTTCGAATGTCAGGAGAAAGACCACCATGAACACAGAGCACCTGGATAACCCAAAACATGTAAGCAAAATTCAGTTTCAACACATAAGTATCGTTCAAACAGAAGTTGAAGCCCAAATCACAATGCTCTACCCACCAACATGCACATATAGTGGAATAGAGAGAGGGAGAAGAAAAGTAGAAGATATTTACGGTTCCATCTATAATTGCTGAAAGCGTTAGGTAGTCAAAAACATCTGTACAATACCGCCAAGCATTAGCATTTCCGTACTTCCTCTGGCATTCATCATAAAATCCATAGACCTGAAAAATGGTAAAATACAAAATAAACATAAATCAAGAAATTAAATATTTACATTTCAAATTCCTAATTTTAAATATTTATCACTTAGTAGGCAGGAAAGCCAGTCATAGCTCATAAATTTATTCACATTTGAAACATTTAAATATTAGATAATCAATGCTCAATATTTTATCAAAACCTGTGTGCAACTTGATCAGTAAACAAATATACAGATAAAAAACTAAAGATGCATCACAAATACAATTTTAATATTTATCATGAAAAAGACATTTTAAAGAAACAACAGATATTGTCATAAATTTCATATCTTTCTTATAATTGTGCTATTTTTTATAAATTAAAAGAAAACAGTGTACTGAGACTCCACGTACAAGATAGTAGAACATAAGGATATACTACCGAATTCCCTTACAAAAATATTTCACGAGTCCCCAATACTGTTTCATTCTCTGAAAACAAGACTAACTGTAAAAATCCAGTTCCGGCAAACAAGGGACAGGATGCATTCTATCAGTTGGTTATTATGGTGGGCCTCATAATGATTGTTTCCAATGGTCTGCACAACACTACTTAAATCACATTAAACCTCCATCTTCTGAAGCCTTTCAAACAAACCACAAAGAGGCCATCTTTCATCCCCCAAATCTCATCCGTGAACTGCGTGTATCTCCCCAATTTGCAACCGAAGTCCACCAACCACACACAAGCCGCATTTCTGACCAGATCTCCACTCCCCACCACTTTATTCTTCTTTTTACAGAGTCATCAAAATTTAATTTGCTAAGCCTTCACCAGAAGTCATCTGCATTACCCGAACAATATGCTGTCTTCTCACAGTGAGTCTTCATTTCAGCTACTGCTGCTACAGAAATCCTTAACTTTCCACACATGTAGCAGCATTGATTGAACGATGGAAATCTGGATTAAGGAAGCAATCATTGGTACTTCTAAAGCAACCCAGTCCCGACATACAACCCCATGTTTCATCATTTGTCAACCAAAAGAATGCTTTAAGATCATGGAACAGCCATTGTTCAAGATCCCAAGTGAAGAAATTATTCTGGTATTTGTGTTTCATCAGATTGCACCTTAGATTCTTTGCGTACAGAGTCCTCTACAGAACCAACAACGACAACAACAACCAAGCCTTATCCCACTAAGTGGGGTCAGCTACATGAATCGGACAAAGCTATTGTGCTCTATTAACAACCAAATCTTTAAAAAGATTAACCAAAACATCCTGCTCAATAACAGCTCACACTCAATAAACCCTAAACATCAAACAAGAGAAGGGTAGATATAGTAACTAACCAAAGAAAGCGCCTAATATTTGCCAAGAATTTCTGTGCAGAAAATGAGTGTTCATGTTCTTCAGTTAGTTAATCCCATGTAAGGGTAGATAAGTCAGATAGACGGTGTTAGATTGTTATAGTTAGTTATTGTAACAAAATACTCTTGAAAACTCTCATCTGTAATACCTCAAGCCCACAAGAGATATACATTAACCTAGCTGCTGAGTTCCTCTCTTTTTTTTGAGGAATTTATTTCCTTTTTCAATTGTCATTATTGTGTAACAGATTTAGTAGTTTTCTGTCATCTTTATTTTGATTTATGATTGTAACCCCAGATTACTTGCTTTCATATGGCATCTGATTCTCTACATATTGTAATGGCTTTCTATCAAATAATTTACAGAGAATTATTTGCTCTGTTTTCACTCGCATGCCTATTTGGTGGGGTATGATCATTCATATCAAGTGTGGCAAAATTTTCAAGCTTCCTTTACATCAGAAAACGAGAGAAAGGGAAGCAATTTAAAAATCAATTAGAAAGCCTCATCAAAGATTATTTGACAATCTACAACCTTTTTCTCTGGGTAAAGCAGTTCATGGACGCAATGGGAGCTGTCAAAAAACAGGTGTCAATTGAAGCACAGATTGAGGCAATCTTTGAAGGTTTGCCTCTCAAGACTGTGATCCATTCATAATACAATAAAATCAAGATAGATTTGTATACTGTAGCAGAAATGAAAGTTCTATTGATGGCAGAAGAACAGATTGAAAGGAACAGGTGAGCTCACCACTTGCCAAACCAAATACAATCAAATTCCACCTTTCAATAGCAACAAACTTAGCTTGGCAACTTCATCAATTGGATGTGAAAAAACCTTATTGAATGGAGATCTTGAGGTGTACATGAAAATTCCTCCATGCATGAAAAATAAAGGAAAACAAAGTGCACAAACTAAACAAATCACTCTATGGCCTCAAGCAGTCACCTAGATATGATTTGATTAGTATACCGAAGTAATCAAAAGCCAAGGGTTTCTCTTATTATCTAGTGTCAAACTAACCACACGTTTGCAAATACTGGATCAAATGATAGGATGGCTATCTTGATAGTCCATGTTAATGACATAGTCATTACAAGAGTTTAGTGAAGAAATAGACAGCTTAACAAAAAGACTGGCAGTAGGCTCTGAATTTAGAGTCGTTCAAATGAGATACTTCCAAGATATGGAAGTAGAACAGAACAGAGAAGGAATTTCAGTGTCACAAAGAAAGTTCCTTTGGGACTACTTGAAGAAACTGGAATGCTAGGGTACAAGCCAGTTACCAGCTAAGGCTTCAAAAGGATGGAGAACCTTGACAGGGACTATTTTTAAAAAAGCGGAGCACAAAGATATTCAAGTGTTTAACATTCTGATAGGGCAAGATCAGTGATAAATAGGAGGTCAACAGGTTATGTGGGGCTGACTTGGAGAAGCAAGAAGCGACAAGTTATTGCCGAGAGCACTGCTGAAGAAGACTTTTTCAAGCCCTCAACCCTGGTATTTGTGAAAGGATATGATTGTTAAGGGCTTCAGGAAGGATTCCCCAGGAATTGAAACTACAAACCAAGCCTACAATGAAAGTATTTTGTGATAACATGCCAACCATTAACATTACCAAAACCCCTTCATAACAATAAGACAATCGACCTTACTAGACATGGTTTATGTTCCTACCAACTTACAAGTTCCAGATATAATGACAAAGGCACAGACTTGAGGAAAGTTTCATGAAGTCAACTCCAAGCTGTGGAGTAGATGTTAAGATTGCTGATTATTTAATTTACTTTACAAATAATTTTTTATTCGTTATTCTTTTTTAAAAAATATGTTTTATCATTAAGTTAGATACTTTGATGGTTCAAATATGGGTTTTGAAATTTATTCACCTAGATATCATATCCAGTGAGATCATTAATGTTGTGATGTGTATGAGAGGCAGTCAACATCAGGTGGCTATATTTTTCTAGGTGCAAATCTAGTGGCATGGTACTCTAATGATTGGGATTCAATCTCACATAAAAACTTCCAGCCCCAGTAAGTAAACTACTTGTGGTTTATTGTGACAACTGAGTGCAGTGGCCTTGACCAGTAATCCAATTCTTCATGATGAAACAAAGCATATCAATTAGATATTCACGTTGTACATCAGAAGATTCCATAAAAGCAACTTGTGGTGGCTTGTGTCTTGTCCAAAGATCAGTAGGCAGTTGTATCAAAAAAACCTACTGTCTATTATCAGTTTGCTCATCTTCGATCTAAACTTAATGTTGTCCTTAATCCAGACTAAGAGCTTGTTTGAGAACAGCTCTTGAAAAGTGATTGTATGCAATTCGAGGTAAGATATGAGAAGAATTTTGTCTCGATTTGCGTGAAAGTGCTTCTAGAAGCTGTTCCCAAACAAGCTCTAAGTTTGAGGGAACATGTAAGGTTAGATAAGTCAGTTAGTTATCATTGTAACAAACTATTCTTGCAAACACTCTTCTATAAATATATCTAGCCTATACACTAGAGGATTCAATATAACACTTTATTTCTTCTCAGATTTCCATCATCCCAGACCTCCAACTGCAGATTCTGAAATCCTTCAAGGGTCCTAAACTACAGCTGAAAAGAACCAATCCACTTCTTTCTAGATTCAACAAAAAGAAAAAAGAAAAGGAAAATGTCACCGCAAGCAGATTCTTACAAATTAGGTATTTTGTGCAAATAAATTACAAATTGAAGATTTCCAAAGCTTCAATCAAATTCTTTCTTAAGCTTTGCCACCAATTGGCCTTCAAAACAAATTTTAACTCAAAAGCAAGAATACAAGAAAGGTAGAAAATCACCATTTGGTAAGGAATACACAGAAGTCATGAATATAGCCACGTCACAATCAACAATTCTAAATTAAACAATGTTTGGTACCAGTTCTAAGGTTGGAAATGACACGTTAGAATGAGATGGTGCAAAAATCAATAATGGACAAGACCCCGAATCTCCTGAACAGACTATTTACTTAACATGAAAATAGCAGTCTATATTGATGTTCTGCTGATCAATAACTGACAAACGGTTAACATGGCGGAGACAATAAACCAAAACATGATGATTTAAGAACATACCTGGGTTAGCTGCCTACTTTCATGGTTTCCTCGTAAAAGAGTAATATTAGCTGGGTATCTATAAAATTACACAAAAATTAAAGATGCACGAATATAAATTAATTAATAATTAAGTTGATTAATTGATTGAGTACATAAATAACAAAAAATAACAATACCTACAAAAAAAAAGAGCTCAAAAAGTAAAGAAATCTAAAGAAGCAGCAGAGACTAGCCAATAAGATATAGTCAATGGAAAGGAAATCCATTAGAGTTGCACAGGGAAAAAAGAAAGAAAGAAAGAAAGAAACTTCAATTTTTGCAGCCATTGTCACTTGTTACTATCACTGAACAATATCTATCTCTCAATTATTTTTTAAGAAGAGGCACAAAAATCATTTTCCATTCACTGCTTAACTTCTTTTCCATTTCCATACCCAGCATTCTATCAACTAGACAACCCATGAATGTAAGGCATCATCATTTCCAATTCATCTTAATATTTAATTGTCAAGCCATTTTCAATAACTAAAATCGTCAGTGAAATGATACAACTAAATGTAGGCTACAAAAAGGATCTGCATGAATATTTAATTGTCAAACAACTTTTGATATTTGCAATCCAAACACAATTAATAAAATATTACAAATAATAGAAAAGCTAAGTAGCGTTAAAACAAAAGAAGATATATGTGATCAATTTTTTATTAAGATTGTAATGTGTTCATTCACATTGTGTTGCTAAGAATTTTTACCATGTAGTTTTTTCCTTTACATCCTCCTTGGAGAAAAAATTACTATTACCGTCTCCTTGTTGGTTTCAGCAATGGTGTTTTAAGGGGATGTCCCTTGTGGATTTATGGAGATTGGAGAGTTTCTTTCAATTAAAGAGTTTATAAAGAAATTGCCACCTCAGACATCCTATAAGGTTCTTGATATTACAAGAAAGTAAACAGCAGAGTTGCCAGCATGAAAACAGAATTTTCAAATTTAAATTGTTCAATATTAAAGATGCTAACAAAACAATGTTAAGGCTGCATTGAACGATCTACTGACATCAACAACTACTGATGAATCAATCATAATCATCCTCAAATGTCAGGCAGGCACCCTTAAAAGGAAACTTCCAAATTGAAAAGATAAAGGATGAGGTGAAAATTAAAATCTTCCACCTCAACCGTCAAGTTTACAAGGATAAATGTGTAAAAAAAAAACAAAGAAAGGCTATTATGACATATGGTGCAAGTATATTTCGCATATATATCCCAAATTCATATGAACACCCATATAGTCAAGGCAGATGCGAACATGCAAGAAATTTACATACCTAGCTTTAAGAAGTAAAAGGATGGTGAAAACTTCCAGACTATTGTACCCTCTATCCACAAAGTCTCCCTGCAACACATATTGGATTAGAAAAAGAATAAACTTACCTTGATCAACAATACATTTTCTTGACAAAATTGTAGCGCATACCATAAAGATATAATTTGTCTCAGGTACATGACCGCCTGTCTGGAAAAGTTTCATCAGATCATGAAATTGGCCATGAATATCACCACAAACAGTTACTGGACTATTCACGGGCTGCACATTGGACTCCTCAATGAGGATTTCTTTCACCTGAAATATCATGAAACAATAGCTGTAGGGGCAATCATGGCTTATAGAATATTTAATTGTTCAAAAGTTACGGTACAAAAGGAAGTACTTCTCCAATCAAGACAGAAAAATCTCAAGGTGCATAGACCCTGATCCCATAGCTACAGAAATATTGCAAGTATAGGCTTATATACAAAAAATTACCAAGCAAGAGATATGAAGTCAAAAGGGTCAAGAGATCATTATTTTCCTACTCCACTCCGAACAGCTCGAGTCTTTTTCCACACAGACCCTTGACACAAGACATATAGGCTTGTGGCTTACCAGAATAACTTCCCTTTTACACTAACAAACTCAACTATAGCTAACTACACACAAAACAACCCGAAAAACTGATAGAGAGAACAAATACGACCCCAATGCTTGAGCTATATAAGGAAAGGAAGGACCAAATGATTTGCAAATTCTTCCAACTCTTCATGAAACATAAAGACCCATAGCGAATAATTCTAGGAGAGAAGGAATGGCAATTCTGAGATGGTAGAAAATAACTGAACTTAGGGCAGACAGATTTTGAGCCCAAAAGTGAAGGAGACAACAATAGACCCTGCTGCCCGTAAAACACTACCCCTTGCAAGAAATCAATTGAATGCAGAAACTGTACAAACCCTATTTCGAGAGAGTGGAAAAGCGAAATGCTTACATATTCGCAAAGAAGCTGAAGTTCGTCTTCCAGAAGATGCTGCCCTTCCTTCACCTTCGCGATCCACTGGTCCAAATCCATCGTTCTTATCTTCCCTTTAACACTGCACCTCTAGCTGCGTGGAAATTGCTTTGAGCTACAAAACCAATTGGAAGAGCGGGGAGATCCTGAAGGGCCGAGGAATTTCAATCGACCAACAGATCCATGAATCTTACAATTTTAGGGATTTTAATTTAATTTAATAATTTAATTTAATATCAGAAATCTGGAATTACTTAAATTTGAATGTAAGTAAACTGCTATAATGTATGTGAATTATTTATTATCAAAATTAATAGAAAAACCTAGTGTTAATTAATTATTTATAATTATTTGTCAAAAATCTAAATTATTTGTTATGATTTTCAAAGTAAAAATTAAGATACCGTTATGAATATTATTTGATGATGTCATTATCTCCCATGGTCCTCCATAATATCATATGTCCCTTTCCTATCGTTTATAATCATAGAATTGATTTACTCTAATATTGTAAAGCAATACCTATAAATATAAAGCATCTATTATGTACTTTATATTTGATATAGTGAGTAAGAGTTTTTTTCTTACTCTCCAATTATCTCCCTTTTTCTTATCTTCTTTTTTCTTAATTTCATAACAAGTTATCAACTTGAGTTTCTAGCCAACATAGGATCCTCTTATTACTCTAACAATTCCATTTAGGATATTGGTTACTAGTGTTGAATTGTGGTTTTGTATTCAACTGCTGAAACTTTGCTTGAGGAGTACAAATGATAAAGAATTATTTGTTGGTATGAATAGCATATAGGTAATGTAATATCCTCAATTTTCTGTAATCAATGATAAGGACTGAACAAGAGGCTATAGAGTAATAAAGGATTCAGAGAATGAATAGAAGTATAAGAGATGACAAAAGTACCATTTTGCATGTCAAGCAAACGTAATGGTAAAATGGTCATTTTTAGAAAAGTCAGGGATATAATGGTCATTTGGGAAAGATGACCCAAAATATTAGAAAATGATCCCAGATCCTAAAATGTAGAGAAAAATTCACTAATCATGGATTGAGGTCCAGTTAAAATTAGAATGACCAAAATAGACCTTGCAGGAATTTTTAAAGTCATTTAATATTTGGTTAATTTTTAGATTTATGGCTAAATATAATTATTTAAAATAATTAGAGACCTTAAAAATATATTTTAAAAAGGTGAAAAATAGCTTGGAAAATGCTCTATTTTATAAAATAAATTTCAACCTCAAGTCAGCAACAATTTGCCGGAACGGCGGTACGGAAAGGTTGAAAATCCCCGAATTAGGGTTTTTAGGAGAAAATTTATTTAGATCATATTTGAAAGCTATTTGAGATGAGAAAAATTATGAAGTGATTAGTTGAATTTTGAGAATTTTTTGTGACACTAAACTAGTCAAGTGATCAGAAAATTCCCGAAAATAATTTCCGATAGAAAACAATCTGATAAAGTAACTTGAATTGTGGAAAAGTAGAATGAGGTGATATGGAGGCTGCCACTTGTGCTTCTCATGTTAAAAGAAGAAAAGTAATAATTTAGCAAAAGTGGTAGTTTTATTAATAGAAAATGGCTCTGACAATACAAGTGGACCCCAACTTGATTTTTATCACTTAGACAGATTTTATTAAGTCTTCCAAGACTCCATTAGATGCCCATTTTTGTGCTTCACCTGCAGAATAGAGAGAGAAGAGGCTGTGGAAGAGAAAACTCTAAGAGGAAGAAAAGATCAAGCAAAATTCAAGGTAAGAAGTGGTTTTGAGCTTGTTTCTTCTATAGAAATATGTCTATGAGCCTTGCTTTCGTTTTCTATTAGTTTATTTTTCTCTTTAAAGTTATGTATAATGAGTTCTAAAAGTGGTCTTGAAGAGACCTAGTGAGAGAAAATGAAGGAGGGGAAATTGGAAACAACAAGTATTTTAAATCAACTCTTTGCATGCTTGGTTTGTATTGATTTGAGTTGATGTTGAGATTTTAACATGAAACCCTCTCTCATGCTGCTGACCAAGTTTCATGAAGCATGTATATGCATGTTTTGATGCTAGTAAGTAGTTAGAAAATGGTGTAGGAGTGGGAACATGCATGTATGTGCAAAGAAATCTTGCAAAATTCTATTTCCTCTCATTTTTGGTAAATTTCCTGCAGCTGAGGTTCAAGGGGAAAGGAGTGTGATTTTGAGTGTTTTAAAGCTTCCATTGGATTTAAAATGCAGAATTGTGTAGGGTAGAAGTGAAAGCACAATTTTAGAAGCATTAAAAACACAAATAGCCAAGTTAAAAGTCAAGGTTGAGATTATGAGTGCAGAGTATTAGAATGCACTAAGTAATGCTAAGTTATTGAGGATTAGAACATTGTGACATGTGTAGGGGTATTGAATTGCCAAGAAGAAGGCCAAATCCAAGGGAAAACCATTTCAAGTTCTCATTGGAAAGTTAAATCTTTAAGGTAGCATAAACTCTAACTTTTACATTTACGCTACTTTTGATTGTTGTATGAGTTGATTTGCCATGTATGAAGTATGGTTGAAGCCATACAATATATAAGTCCTTGCTTTGTGAGTGTGCATAGTAATAGTTATGCAATGATTGCCTTGATATCGTGCAATAATGATTATATGAGTAAAGTTGTGTTACTAGTAAATTATAAGGGTGTTGGACCCTCTATTATTTATTGGCATACTCAACTCTTTTCTCTTCATGCATACAACAATATAACATGAATGTTTAGCAAGTTTGACATATTTACACATCATAAATCACATATTGGTCATTGTAGGAGTTTTAACATACATGCATCTAATATTCAACAAAAAGCTATATTCGCAACATGTGCAAGCTTTCCTATTCTCATGAAAGCCACCCACCTTTACTCTTACACCTCCTTACCCTTGTCTCTTCAGCTTGTACCTAAAATTTGTTATTAGAAAGGATGAGATTTTAAAGAAATTATAGTAGCAATTATTTCTAACTAATATATCAACATGCATAATTATTAATATGTAAAATTAGCATGCCATGCACACTAACAAAACCTTACTTTGTCATTAATTTCATTGCGTAAAGCCAAGGACAATCATCTCTTGCACAGCTACAAGCGTGCACAACCATCTATTGCACAGCAACAATCATGCACATTTAGAAGTAAGGATTTACATGTCATAAGATCACAACCATATCTCAAACATGGCAAACAACATAAACAATAATAAAAACAATGTAGATGTAAGAGTTAGTTGTTTTACTACCTTATATGCTTTTCTTTCCAAGTGACTTCAAATGGCTTCCTCTCTTGCACTTTAGAACTCTTCTTGGCACTTTAACACTACTACACATATCATGTTGCATTTGGCATTAATAATAGGCCATTACCAATGCATTATAGCACTTAACAATTCAGAAAATCCTTTCTTGGCAACTTAGGGTATTTAGCTTCTAACTTTGTCAATTTTGATTTTAATGCTTCCAAAATTGTTCTCTCACTTCTACCTTGCACAATTTTGCCTTCTAAATCCATTGGAAGTATCACAATTAACAAAATAACATTTCTTCATGCAAGACTAGCACTAGTAGAGAGGTGACAAAAAATTTGCAAACATGTGATTTTTCAACTTCTATTTCCATACACATGCATAATCACACTCCTAGACCATTTTCTCATGATTAAACAACACAAAAACAGTCTTCCACATGCATGCTCATATTCAACCAGCAGCCATAAATAGGGATTTCATACCAAAAATTCCATACAACCATCAATGAACACAATCCAACCATCAACAAGTTTAAACTCAAGCATAGAGTTGGATTTTTCCACTTACCTCTTCCAATTTGGCCTCATCTTCACTTTCTCTCACTAAGGCTTTATATCCTCTTCCTTTTCTTTTCATGAACACCATAATATAGAAAAATAAACTGATCAAATGGAAGAGGAGGGCCAAGAACTAAGAAATATGGAAGATTTCAAGCAATAAACTCTCTTACATTGGATTTTTGGCTTGATTTCTTCTTTTTCCTTCTTGCTCTCCATTTTCGCCCTCTCTCTCTATTTTTCTGTTGTAGCACGAAAATGGTTACAAATGGAGGCTTGGAAGCTTTAAAAATATCAAGAGCACATGTCATTCAAGCTGTGGGGACCAATTTTACTAATAGAGTAACTTTCTACTAATATAATCTACCACTTGGTTAAATATCTCTTCTTATTTTTAGTCTTCAAATATGAAGACACCAAGTGGCATTTCATACACCCCACAGGCTGTTTTACAAAATCAACTCTACTTTATGCTTACTTTATTTGGTTTCTTTTTTTTGGGAAATGCTTTTTGAAAATTCATTGATCATTGGACCAATGTAGGGTCATTAAAAATTCCCAAAATTTATATGCTCATGTCATTATTTTTCTTACCTCAAATCTTTTCTAGAAGTGCCCTTAATTAATTTTCGTCTTAAAACCCTAATTCAAGGTTTTCTAGGCTTTTTGCTTCCATTCCAACAACCCATTTCTAACTTTATATTGGAATCAATTTTATAAAATAGTAATTCTTGAACTATTTTTCATCACTTCAAAACTACATTTTTAAGGTCTATGTACAATTTAAATAATTATATTGGGTTAAAACTTTATTAAATAGTCAAACATTAAATGACCTTTAAAATTCCCGCAAGGATTATTTTGGCCATTTTAACCTTAACTAGATCTCAATTATTTATTAATGGATTTTTCTCTACATTTTTATGCTTGGGGTCATTTTTTGATATTTTGGTCAAAATTACCAAAATACCCTTCATCTTTTTCAAAAGGATCATAATGTCCTTTACTTTTCCAAAATGACAATTTTACCCTTAATTTTTCTACATTTGCAAAATGACACACTTTATATTTCCTTTCATTTCTTTTCACTCGTTGAACCCTTTATTCATCTGTAGCCATTTGTTTAACCCTTATTTTTTGTTATAGAAAATGTGAATATTACATCGAGGCATGTGAGATTACCAAGATACATTAATGCCCTAATAGCACTTAAGTATGGTACTTCCGAAGCACGTAGTTCTTTATCTCTTTCTTCTTTAGGTCTAGAAGGATCTTTATCAACCTGCACAGATCTCAACCATTTGGCTACATAATGGAGGTGGCTTATCTAGGGAAAATCTCTATAGGACCTTTATTTCAAATCCTTTCTGCAAACATTCATTTGCCTTTTGGAGCTTTTCAGGAGTTTCAATGATGTTGATATCATCAACATATATAACAATTATAACAAACTTACATATATTTTCATAAAAATGTCTCTTGATTGCCTCAAGTCATACAAAAACTTGTCTAATTGAATTTAATACTGTCCACGCCTTGTTCTTCATTTGAAGAAATCCCATGCCATGACCCTCCATCAGAATTAAATAAGTTGTAATTAGAAACTTGAATCACTTAATTTCAATTAATCTAAAATTAGTTATAAATTTTTAAAGTTGGCTAAAATTTTTAAGTTACCAAATGAATAGTAACTCAGGTAAGAATTTTTAAATTTCACTTGATTAACTAATTCTAACTTATGTAAGGTTTTAAGCGGTCTAGTTAAAGTTTCTAATATATAATAAAGTTAACTAAGGAATGTGTGATATAAAAAAATAATTGAAGATAATAGAAGATATGGAAATCCACATAATAATATTCATAACAATTAGGTCTTTAATGTAGTTTATCATGCTTTGTTAATATAGTTTCGCATTTATTCAAAAAACAAAAAGAAAGCAGCGATGCTAGTGAAAATGATTGAAAATCCTAATGAATGGGAATTATTCTTTAACATCATTTTGTTATTCGCTTTTTTTGTGCATGTAAGAACAAAATGGAAGCAACAGTGCAAGTGAAAAGGATTGAAAAGCCTAACGAATGAGACTTATTCCTGAACATTATTTTGTTATTGGCTTTTATGTGTATGTAAGAACAAAAAAGGAAGCAGCAATGTATGTGAATTTGATTGAAACGCTTAGTTGATCAGGGTCATAACCCTAAACTAAAACAACTTTATTTAGACAACCACTAACTAGAATATATTTTAAAATAAAAGGTTTAGACAAAATTGAT
>QFDD01004053.1:0-18910 GCA_006871305.1 Vachellia collinsii
TCCACCTCCTAAGCCTCCTCCACCACCTATCCCACCACCATGACCACCTCCTAAACCTCCTCCACCACCATGTCCACCTCCTAAGCCTCCTCCACCACCTATCCCACCACCATGACCACCTCCTAAACCTCCTCCACCACCATGTCCACCTCCTAAGCCTCCTCCACCACCTATCCCACCCCCATGACCACCTCCTAAACCTCCTCCACCACCATGACCACCTCCTAGTCCTCCTCCACCACCTATCCCACCGCCATGACCACCCCCTAAACCTCCTCCTTTACCTATTCCACCACCAGCACCACCTCCTACACCGCCCCCTTTCCCGAAACCACCTCCTGCACCACCTCCAAAGCCCCCACCCTTACCTATCCCACCACCTATACCTCCGCCCTTTCCAAAACCTCCTCCAGCGCCCCCGCCAAAGCCACCACCAGCACCACCACCCAACCCTCCACCTTTTCCAAAGCCACCACCAGCACCGCCACCAATCCCATGTCCTCCACCGAACCCACCTCCGAAGCCGCCGCCTCCGCCAACTCCACCGCCAAACAAACCTTCCTTCCCAGCGGTCTGGAGCTTCTCATCTTGGTCGCCTCTAACGTTTGCAACATTTCTAGAAGCCACATTGGTGGCAAAAACATGGACAAACAGCAGCAGAAGCAGAAAACCCAACCTTCCCATTTTGCGCTTACTGACACTAGCAAACCAGTCCTTGAGTACTGGCCAGTGTTTGCCTTGTAAAGCATGAAGATACGGGTTTTATAAGCATTCGATGCTTTCTGACTTAATCTATCTCAACTACTAACTGATCGCCACATTTAATGCGCACTTATAATTCAGAACGAGTTTGGTGCACCTGCTTTTCCCTGTACTCTTCAACTTGATCATTCTATATGTACAGCTTTATTACACTATCATAAAAGTAAAGTGAAGCTAAACAACCCCTAACATCTCAATAATGCACTGTGCTTTCTTCCCCATCTCCTCCTTCTCATCACATGCCTTTGCTTAAACTTGCATGTTACTTTCGCCTTCCTTTACATGCAATCTCATACCTGCTTGCTCCAATAAATATTAGCTCTGTCTTATATTTGTGTTTTAATAATTCACTCACCTTTTCTAAGCGCGTTAAAAATCGGAGCTTCTTTTTATGGGCCGGGGGAAATTCTAGTCTTAAGTTTTTAGTAAGAATAATTCTTGACAAGACAATATCAGGATTTTATTCAAAATATGATGTAATAATGCAGTATATATAAAACTAGGAATTCATAGTGAATTGGAATAGCCGGCCTGAAGGGAAGAATAAAGAGGATGGGACCAAGTGCTAGAGCAAGATTCATGGATCTAAAGCTTCAACACGGAAATGGCGATTGGGGAGCTCGAGCATGTGCTGGGTAGATGATAAATTTATTGCTTTGTTGAAATTTTCGTTTCATATTCTTCAACAAAATCTGTACGTACGTAGCTGGCATCCACATTATATCTTCGGATATGCATGTATATATATCATTTTTTTTAATCATGGCTGACAGTTATATTGCATGTTTCTCTATTCCTAATTAATCAATCCTTTTTGGTACCAATAATTGAACCGAAACTGCTTCATTATGGTAGAATGGGTTTTTGGAAAGAAAAACAATCTTGTAAGAAGCATAAATATGAAGTAGCGATGCACCGAGTTGAAGTAAATCATGTTTGTGGTATTGTCAAACATTAAATGTAAATATTTTTTTAGCATATATTCATAAACATGAGTAAATTTATTGAAAGCAATTATATTTAACGTACTATCAAATACGAAATGTAAGTATTTCTCTCAATAAATATTCAAATCTTATCTATCCCATTGTAAAAGACTAATCAATTTTACTGGATTCAACATTATTGGTAAAAACAAAATTTTAAAAAAATTAAAACTGTACATTTTTTATATTAAATATATGTATCTTTCTATTAGAATCAATTTTGTCTAAAGCATTATTTGACATTAGATGTAATCAGCTCTTTGAATAAAAAAATTGAACATTGATTTACCATGTTATCACGTTGGTAAAACTATACACATTCTCACAGGAGCATGAAGATACAAACCTTGTGTTGGGTTCATGTGGATCAGAAGATATGATGCGGCTCCATAGGCCTGGTGATTGGTTTCCAAAGTAATGCATTGGCTTTTCATTGGTTTTGGGATTCAATGACTAGGGTTGGGTGTAACTTCAAAGGTTAATTCCGTATAATATGGTGAGGTAAGGTTCAAAACTTTCATTAAAAAATCTACTTATATTTAGGATCTCATAATATTTTGAATATAATTGCTTTTAGTAGAACAATGAGCTTCAACAAAAAGTATCTAAATTTTTATTAATGAAATAATAGTAGACTCTTGAATTGAACTTTAACGGGGTAAGATATATATATATATATATATATTATATGTATAAGGTTAGGAATCTGCTTCCTGCATGACGTTTTTCAACACCACCGTCTCGCACACTCGACGAATCATTCATATTGACATAACCCCGCGTATAAGTTTGATATTACAAATTAATGGGGAAGCATTTTTAAATTGTTGCTATTCGAATTCAACTGGTACTGTTCAACTGGGGGAAATCACTTTGATGTCTAAAGAAACAAATGAATGAAGCAAAATAGGCTTTTATATCATTTTCTATACTGCAACTTACCGTTATGTGTTGTTCACTTGGTGTGAAATGTTTTATTAATTATATTTCTTCATAGCAATACAGTAATTGTGACTATTTAATTTCTTAACTCTTTTGACGAAGATTAACCAAAGTTATTGATGCGTATAAAGATGATTAGTGTACCGTAACTTAACGTTATATGAAGTAGCGAGGCACCAAGTCGGAGTAAATCCTTGCGGGACCGTTCGTTACAAAGGTTCTAATTTACAAATACACCAATTCATGACATGAGGTCTGAGATTTCTCTCCCCCTAAATTCTATAATATAATTGTACCATTCTCCCACTCTTCTCAATAATTTTTTTAAAAAGTAGATAGATATATAAAGCATGCAATTATTCACATCGACACAAAAATGTTTTCACGTACTTACTACTTTATAGAGCGTAAATCATACAAGTTAAAAAATTAGTGTACACTGTTAATCCAAACGGATAAAGAGATTTCATTTACTCCAAGGAGTTTAGGATCCAACTGGGATTGCGGGAGCCAACGTGGTCATATCCCGCCCAACATGACAAAATATCTGGGGCATGATTAAACGAATTGGGTGGCACAGTGGATAAGGCATTCTCATTTTCGGAAAACTTAGATGTCCATGGGTCTCACCTCCCTTCCCTTTTTTGGTTTCTAATGTCACTCATTCCTACCGTCACTGCCTTTCTTATTCACAAGTCACGTTTCGTTGGGGGTGGACTAAATATGAGCCGTTGATCCAATAATTTATAAAAAAGAAACAAAGACAATGGAAGAGGATGCATCTCCGGCACGAAACAATTAATTACATGATGTCCACTCTTACATGTATGATCGGACCGGTCCTCCTTTCCAATTTTCCCACACTATCGCGATAAGCTGAGGGTGTTTTGGTCATTTTGGCCAAATGGCATCGCTGTTATTTAATGAAAAGGTGAGGGCATATCTTAAATACTCTTTCACATATAAAACGGGACGCTCACGCCTAACTCTCTCACTCCCCTCCGTCTTTCACCGCTAGTTAATCGTTTCTTCTTTGCGCTCTCCTGCCGCCGAGTGTTCTTGACCAATCTCTTTGATCCCATCGTGTTCTCCGCCGTCCTCCGGTTCCCAGACCCTCTCACTCTTGACTGAATCAGAACTCGCCGTCTCAATCTTTTCATTTCATTTCTTGATTTTCTGTTGGCCTTTGATTCAAAATCCTTAGGTTTTATCCCTTCAATATCCAACCCATTCTTGCTCGTCGCCTCCTTTTTCGATCCGTCCGTGGACCCTGCTTCGTTCTCTTTCCTCCCGTTTTCTCCCTTTAGCGATAAGACGAAAGTGACGTTTCAACATTAAACAATTCTCGAATATTCATTGACTATTACGGTTTTGCCCTCGTACGAAACCGTTCTGTGCCCGCTGACGTGGCACGTCTAGATCCTTCATGGCGAGTCACTGTCCTCGTAGGACTTTGTCACCTGGCGGTACGAGAAAACGGAAGGAGAGAGGCGCTCCTTGGTCCCCAACGGGTCCACCAGCAGCGACGCCAACTGCTACGGCTTATTCGGCTGATGAAAGAGAAGCCGGCGAGGGGAAGCCGGTGTCTTGGAATCGGCTTCTTGCGGGCTACATGGCCCACGAGTTCTTGACCAGAGGCACTCTGTTTGGGCAGAAGCTGGACTCGAGTGGAGCGGAAGGTGTCCCTTCGGTTTCGGCGCAGGCGAGCTTGACAAGGAAGGAAGGCAACGGTCAGGCTGAGATGGCAAGCATAGTGAAGTCAGATGGGACCCACATCCCTGGCGTTGTGAATCCAAGTCAGCTGTGTGCATGGATGCAAATATGAGGTTGCGCTTGGAGAAACGTTTAGTTGACCGCTAAAGCTAAAGGGAAGTGGTGAGTAAGTCTGGTGTCCAAGCCAAACGATAAGAGCCTGAGAGAGTGGGATAAGCATGAGCATCTGATTATGGTCTGTGATGTCCAGTATGGAGTTTTCCATCAGGAATAGTTTCCGAATAGGAATTTCGATGATGTATATTTTGTTTGATTGATGATGCATGAATTGCGATCGATATTGATTGAAAGTATTGCTGTATGTGCGTGCGGGGCATTAATTGATCGTGTATTCATATATATACATATATATAATGCAGCACAGTGGATATATAGATATAATGCAGCACATTCGTTTTGTGTTGGAGGAGAATTAGTATGGACGATGATGATGCTTTTGTTGTGTGTGGTTGTGTTTGAAGTTTAAAGCAGTGTTGTAAGCTGGCTAGTCAACTATATGATCACTGCCAAGTTCCTTTATCAAGCCAGCAAGGGAAGAAGGTTGCCGGATGAAATGTGGCTAACTCTAGACATATATTACTAATATATACGATTACACGTCGTTGTGTGGTTATATAAGTGGTAATAATTTCTGGTAGTCCGTATCTATATTGATTCAGATGGATAGGACGTCATTGTACGTACAGGATCATCTGCTCTTGGATTTTAGGTATGGGACTTTAAACAAGTAGGAGACTTGGAAACAGACTTGTAAGGCATTATTTAAAGATGTTATGACAATGGAAAAAAAAAAGACGGATCTGTGTTAACTGAGATGCAAGAATACAAAACAAGGGTCTGGAATGATCTGAAGAAGGAGAGAGGCTTTGGGGGTGGAGTGGGGGGATGGTGACCTCTTGCCTTGAGCTCTACGTGTTCTTGGCAAAGCGCACAGCAACCGCAGCAAAAGTGGACGCAGCAGTCACAGCACAGGGCTCCTCCGGTAGCCCGTACTTTGCCCTCGCCTTCTCTCTTTACATACACGAATACAACCACTGGCACTGCACCATCATCAACAAACCATACACCATTCCCTGCCCTACGCACGCTTTTTCATTTCCATTCATATATATATATATATGTATCTATATTCCACAACACATCGTTAGTCTTCCATTAGTGATGCACATCTCTCTGTTCATCAACCACACACACACACAAACACACTCTTACAACTTCTTCCTTCGTCCGCCACTTCTGCAATTTGGCCGAACGTTACGCATGGCAAACAGCATGTTATACAGCCTTCATTAACACACACCAAATCTCTCTCTCTCTCTCTCTCTCTCTCCCTATGTTGGTTTTTACGCATAGGATGGAAGTGATGGAGATCTTACATGTTTTGGGCTCCTGTCCACAAACACAGAGTCCCACCGACCATTTCGGTGGAGCTGCCAAACCACCAAATATCATCTTCATCTCCCAAACCCTGGCCCAAGATAATTACTACTGGTTTTGGAGTTCATTTATAGTGTGGTGGTTTGCCCTATTCTTAGTGATGACTCAATTGTCAGTCTGTCACCCTCAAACTGTGTTTCTAGTAGGTTTACCCTTTGTCTTTACACACAAAAGATAACCCTATTTACTTTGTAAATGATTCGGTTGTGAACATCCTTTTGCCGACTGCGTATACGACCTAATCGTGCCGCCATGTGCCGTCTAGCAGATATTACTTTATCGCTCCATTGTTGTTGTCATCATCATCATCATCATCACTTCATGTTCTTTGCCGTTCTTCTCATAATCTTCTTCTTCTTTCCTTGTCTCTGTTGTCGTTTTTAAGAAAACATTATTCTTCTCGTTGATAAATTTCTAGTGGAGAAAAACTTATAAGAATCTCTTTTTTCAACATAAAAATTGGTCCTATTAGTTTCTCTCTCAATATACGATTTCCCCCCATAATTTTGGGTGTTGCATATTACGAAGTTTACGGATGAGAGTTGAATCTTGGCTTGAAAATTGTGAGAACAAATTATGAAAACATGTTTCGTTCCGAGATATGTTTTTATAGTTTTTTTTTTCTGTGAAAGTATTTCCAATGAATTATTCTTGGCATAGTGGCATACCGAAAGGTTATGTTATTACTCATTCTATAGTAGGATTCTACAGGCTTCTAGAATAAGAAGATTTTGACAAATCAAAGGCAACTCCAACCAGATCACCAAATTCTGACGTGAAAACACAATAACATGAAGTAATAAGCAAGAATAAAAATTAAAGTATTGAGTTTGAATCCATGTGAATGCAAAAATTTATTTGGAAAAGTCACCTCCGTTAATTCCAACAATACTCAAATTTAACTGTTAGCGATATAAAAAAATAGAAAGAATAAAAGTCAGAAGAAAATCCTTTTTAAAGACTTGAAGTGGATCATCTTGGGCTGGCTTAAGTTACTCAAGCGTTTCATGCTTCCCGTCCTCTTCACTATTGACACCATTTGTGGATATCCATATCATAAATATTGTGTCAATAAGTCCACCAGCAGATACTGGATACCACCGAGAACCTAACTGTTATTATCTGATTCATGACCCAATTATTTGGGCTTGGTGATGCGGTATTCTTTCACTGGGTCCAAAAGTCCTTTTCCACTCTTAAGCACCATTTGTACAGAAAAAATAAAAAGGCATTCTTTTTTGTATCCTTTTGCCTTTTGAAGTCCGTATGCTGTCAGGATTTCTTGAACTGTTTTATATGATTGAATTTCTATCTTCATTCTGCTTGAGATAGATAAATTATTTTCACATACTCTTTATTGTACGAATGAAGTTGAAGCCTCGTGAAGCTTGCATGATCTAAGAGCCAACTTGGTTCCTTGGCTCCATGGTTAATTACGAACCACCTCATTAGATAAGGAATGGATTTTGTTTGACAGAGAAATCTGTCAAACATCATATAAGCAACTTGTTTGTAAACTGACAAAATCGAATCTTGGTCAACTCTGCATCAACTATGAACTGCACTTGTCTCTATGGTAGAAGTAGAACTGTTTGTATAAATGTCTGTGAGATATTGAATCTTTGACCACTTTAAGCTAAATCACCATTATCAAGGGATTGAAAGATTTGAATGCAACTACTGTATGAGTGTTCCAGGCTCTGACCAAGGCTCACGTCAGGATGGCGATGCCATCAGATCAATTTTAGCTCAGAAGAGATGAGGTTAGTACAATAATGTTCCATCATATCAATTAGAACCAATGCTAGCCTGTCGTTTTGATGCCCTAAGGGAAAAAGGAGGAAGCACTGTTTATATTCTTTCAAAACTGGGCATAATCATATTAAAGCATGCCCCATCAGACCATTATAATACGCACCTCGTTGAGATTTTCCCATAAAGTTGAGCTTCCATAATTGGTTGGAGCAAAATCACTTGTTAAGCAATCCTCAATCTGATGTCAGATTTTTGGTGCTCTCACTGTGAACTCCATTATGGCTTTCTCAGTGTATTTACATGCTTTTTTCCGTCAGTGTTACTTGTCAATGATTTTCTAGTTGATAATTTCCTCATTGACATCAGCCAGTTTCCCTACAAATTATTGGTGGAACTTTCCAAGCCATGGACTGATGTTTCAGATTACATATTATAATATATAACACTGGAATTTTTTATTTTTTCTGGTAATGCCTGGAGGAGGCATGTATTGGAAGTTGGCGTTAGGTCTAGATATGTCAGGTTTATAATAATTCCACAAATATAGATAGTCCAAACAACTCTGCAGCACACTGCCTAATACCTTCTTTTTCTTCCTTTGGCCTATTTGGTTTCGCTTAGTGGTAAATGGTAATGTCTCTCTCATTATTTTATACACCCTCCAGGCCTCCACTAAGAAAGCTAAGTGGCATTGGCATTTGATTATTAGTCTCAGAAATTTAATAAACATTCAATGCTCCCCACTCACAGAAGGGCCATTCAATAAAATTTAATTCTACAACTGGATTGGCTCCACCCTGTGAAAATGAACTCTCTCAATGATGACAACTTTAGGAAGAACTATTGATTGATAATATATGGTCCTCATATTCTGGAAGCTGTGCAGAAGCCAACTTTGCTAATACTCTTCTCCACAATTTTCAGCAAATAACGTTGGCTATTTTTGGATTTTATGTACACTCTGCAATATGATGAGCAACAAGAACACGGTCTTAGGAGTTGGTTGACTCCCATGTTCAAGGATTGTGATTGCTATCAGAAACGAAAACATTAGCTGCACACAGGTTGGGGATCTTAAAAAGCCCTAAAGATACTCCTTAAAGACTCATTCTAACTCGTCTATATAGGCTAGGCAAAAAGTTAATTCCCTGTTAATTAGAACAACCTATTTGCCTCAATTTTTCTGTAACAAAAAAGTAAGAGATTAAATAGGAGGGTGGAAAAATACAAGGATTGATGTGAAAACAGAGCCACTTATTATGGAAAAGACATATCATATATCTATGACAGGGAGCAAGTAAAGAGGAAATAAAAAGAGGAAAAGGCAGTAGCCCAAAATGGGATAGGAGTGTTTCACTCCAAAGCACTGTGTTGACATGGATTCTGATTTAATTCAGTTGTGTTCACGTAGATCGGACAAGTTGACTAAAAGCGAAGCTGATTTTCTTCAAGTACTTGAAATGCCCATGGGGAGAATGTAAAATGGGGGGATATCAAAAGTCATTTTCTTATTAAAAGAAGAAATCCTATTGTCAAAATAGCTACAAGCACCCAAAGGATAATATGTGGTTTTGGTTCCACTTGAATAGTTCTTAGTCATTTGAAAGCAGTGCATCTTACTCTTTTTCAGACAAATTTGGAAATGGCCATTACCCTTAAAGAAAAGCAACTTGATTCTCGGACTCGAGTGCAGCTGGCCAACTGGAAATTGCATTTACATGAAACCTCTTATGGAAATAAGTAGATCAAGTGGATCATGAAGAGACATATAGCATATCAAACAGATTTTTCCTCAGAGTCTCACCTTTATGTATGTCTTTTTATTATTGATTTGGTCTGCCAAGTTTTGGTGGACTAGGTCTACATGACAATATATCTCTTAACTTTTCTCTTGGTTCAAAATTTCTGGAAGTATGTGATTGGTTGTTTTCCTTAGAGCTGTTATCATGACATTTGAAATCAAAGGGTCTAAATGCTTCTTGAAGATGTGGATAAAATGGATCAGCCATTTATAACTTTTCACACAGGGTTATCTACGTGCAACTTGACTTCTCACATGGATAATAATATTGATAGCAATATTTTCCCAATATTTAAGAGGGCTTGAATAAATAATTATCAGTATATGAGTATCCCTGAGAGTTGAATCTATTTACCAGACAGGTTTGCAGGAAAAAAACATTTTCCTTCATTTACTATAATCTATTTTAATATACTTACACAGTTTTAAAGCACTTTCTCATGAACTTTTTATTGGTATGGAGCATATTCCATTTTTGTTTCCGGGACAGAGAGTATATGCCATTAATGAAAACCTCCTTTAATTTATGTAATCAATAGGAACAGTTTGAGAAAACATTGTAAATTTAGGAAGCAAAGTGGATTAAAGTTTTGTATTTATAATCAAATTAAACCCCTCAACTAGCTCCTACATTTAGGATCAAAGAGGGTATTACAAACCTGGACTTTTCCTTAGTTTGAGTTTATGTACGAATTCACAGTTCACAGTCTTCATAGATTTTGGTCTTCATATTTGTGATTAAGGACCATCTGATATTTGGTATCACATTGATTAATAGAAATTTGAAACATGTCAAGTTTCAAATAGGAGGAAGCAAATATCAGTGTGATTTTAATTTGCTTTCTTAAATTCATAAAGGCCTTAACTCAAATGCCTACTTAAAGGGTATAAACCCCCTTCCAGTCAATCTAGCTGCGCCACACACACACACACACACACACACACATCATATTTTAGCTGCAGAAATTGTCATCTGTAAACAAAATCACAAGACAGAAAACTTCCAGTGCCCCATTCATCTGCACTAAAAAGTTAAATCTGATATATATGATTCAAATTCCATCTAGTAAACGATGTCACTCTGCTAATCGTCCCCAAATGACCAGCCTCTGTTCTCACATTCTTTTTTCCCCCTGGGTTCGTAGATGAAATAAAACACAAAAAAAAAAAAAAAAAATACAACAGAGAAAAAGGACACAAGAGGAACAACTAATCAAATACTTACAAATTTCAAGTGATTCAATAGTAAAATATTCTGAGATTATATAAATTATTGTAGATAAATGATGGTGACTTTGCCACCAAATCTCACAGCTATACTTGATGATCAATAAAGCATACCTGTCTATGATCTATAGTACTCTTACACAATTCATATACATGTAATGTAGCAAATGGTAGGGTCATTTGATAATGATTCACTTCCACTTAATCCTATTAGTCATTCCCATCTTTTCTTTTATTCACCCAATGAAAATGCAGAAAGTGAATAGTCTATATGTACGTCTGGCATTACATGATGCCTTCTTCAGTAAAATATATACTTTACCAAATGGAGATAACTAATTCTGCATGAAAGCAAGATTAGCAAAAAGCATTTACGTCAATGTTAATTACTTGTTATGTAAGAAAAAAGACTCATATTGAGATATACTCCAAAAAAGAAACATCGAGAAAAGGATCACACACACACACACAATGTTCTATCATGTATGATTAAGGGTATGTTTGGAATAGCTTTTAAAAAGTGATTTCACACAATCCAAAATAAGTATGTGAGAGAGTTTTATCTCAACTTGTGTGAAAGTGCTTTTCAGAAATTGTTGTCAAACATGCTCAATTAGCACATGACAGGACTAGTGCAGAAGAGAAAATTGAAGTCATAAAGAAGCCATATATGATGACATTTTATTTAAAGTCAATAGTTTCATGCGCAAACTAAACGTTAAAAATATGTTATTTACACATTTCACTTGTCCAAATGAAGTGCATGTTTAACTTTAATGATTTTTACACATGCATCTACACTTACTTATTTCTATCTGTCTAGCCAAATAGCCTATGTGTACCACACATATAGCTTTTGTATAATGCATCAAGATCGAATACTGAAGCAAATTAAGTGTTTTTATTTAAAAAAGCTGAGATACGTATTCGATTTTGCATCTCTAAAACCATCAGGACTAGGGAAAAAAAAGTATTAAAGAGAAAAGGAATATAGACAGTGATATATATATCATACTACTAATGCCTTTTCATCTAATCCACTTATTATTTCTTGCCAAATTTAAGCTCGAATTGCTGTTAGCTGCTTCCGCAGGACATTCATATGGGAATTATAGGATTATATATATACACATATGGTCGCCAGTCGCCACTCGCCACCATATGCAATACGACATATCGTTCTTTAGTCAAATGCCCATGCAGATGTATAATGGATCGCGCATACATATATGTCTGTGACTTTGTTTTCCCATACACACACACACACACAGCGGAATATAGCTAGCTAAGCATGACTCAGTTTAATACTAAACTAACAGGAAAAATAAAAAAGAATACGTGAAGGAGGAAAACGAAAAACTCATGGTATTATTCTAAAATCCAGGTCTGATGATATGATATATATAGTTAATAATAAGAGAAAAAGGAGAAGATGATGAATAAGGAAGGTCTTATAGTGGGGGTAGCATTATCTCTTGTTTTGATGATTACAATAACAAAATACGTGTACTATGGAATATGAGGACCTGTAGAGACTAACAAGATTCCTGCTTATTGCTATAGGAACTGACAAGGATATCTGCATCAAACACTTCAAAAGTATCACTTAGTGAACAGATATATATATATATATACATATACATATTCAGATAGGACACTTCCAATGTAATTAAGCAGAAAACTTTAATATTTTCTGATCTTAAGATGATAGGAGCGGACATTATCCTTATCTTGTGACCCCGATGAAAGGGCAGGTTATAACACAAAACGAGGTTCATTGTCTAGAAGTTCTTTCAATATTTGACCTAGTGATGACGTAGCTGCTGTAGGTATTCTTTGCTTGAACAAGCCAAAAATACATTGACAATTAGAATGAGATGAGATGCTCATATGTACGTGGGAAAATTGATTAAAAATCCTTATTTGAAAATTTTATTGGTTATAAAGAACTAATATGTTTTTATACACAGAAAATATTTGTAATTTAATGCTTTTAACCTAGCAAGTTCATGTGCCTTATCTTGGAGGGCACATCCACACCCCTTCTTCCTCAACTGAGGACACTTTCTGAATCAAATTAAAGTGCTCTTAATAATTGTAGAGATTCTCCTCTCTTTAAATATTACAACCCACTGAGAGATTCCTTCAGATATCGCATCCGATTGTATCTTCAACTACTAAGACATTATTCTTACAAGGACATTAATTAAACTTTATACGTGCTTTTGGGTTTTTCTGGGTCAGCCAGAATTGATATTTAAACACCATACACACACACACAGCATTGTCCTTAATCTGAAATGGCCATTAGTTAGCCAGCCACCCAGCAATATCCACCCACTAAGATGTTATTAATTCTTCATATGCCCTAAATAATATTTTTAAATTGGTATTAACCAAAAGAAACCATCCATATGTAATCCCATTAACTTGAAAAGAAATGCATTTGGGGGGGCGATACACACAAACACGTGTGTGTGTGTGTGTGTGTGTGTTGGTTTTTAGTTTTTACTGCTTTTTATATACTTGTGTATTGTCTTAGTGGAGGCATCATAACGGGGGCTTTCGATCCTTCCAACGCCATCCGACACGTACTGGAACAACCTTAATTATTATTATAATTATTTTGAGCGTTGGGAAAATTGCTGGTTACTGTTGAAAACAACTCTCCAATAGTGAAACTAATTGAGATCCCCTCTCCACGCAAATAAAATAGGAGCCGCTAGTCTCTTGATCTCCTATCCTACCCATTCCCTCAACTTCTGGCCACCAATCTGTACACGTGTCGATTATTTCAATCGATAACTCTTCTCATTTCTCCTTGTCACAACAGTACACCTAAGAAAAGAGTCGGTGAAAATTCTCATCTTGATTTTTTTTTTTTTACCAAAAGAACTTGAATTGGAGTTTCTGTGTATGAAATGTATTAGAAGAAGAGTTGAAGTAATGTCTTTATATGCTCTTAAATCTGAGAAAAGTTAAAAAAATGTTTTATTTTTAGATGAAGTTAACGAATCAATCACCTCTCTTATTGACATGAGGGAATCCGTATTGTCCACCTCCTTCCTATGATCTTCCAAATTCCATGCTTATGTCATTGTCAATGTATTATCATATTAATTAGTCCCCATAATCATGATTTGTTCGGTTAATAATCATTCTCTGGACTTTGTTAAATGATTATACATATGAATAAATGGCTTACAGGTAATTAGCTGCTAATGGCATCGTTGAGGGAAAGCACTTTGACGAGAGAAACATTTGACAGATGGGAGCACGCTTACGTATTCTGCTTCCAAACCTTTTCATTTATTTTATTTTAAGTCATTCCCTTCGGTTTCACTTTGCCTGCTCCATCCATCCTTTACGCCATGCTTTGCCATTAATATAAGTCTATATATGTTTAAGCGTTTGACAATCGAACCAAATTACACAATATTATACGATTAATTATCATATATAATATTTCCACTATTCTGATATGTACAAGACATAATCTTCAAACTTGAATGAAATTAATTTTCAAAAGTTTCCTCGATGGATCTCTATGATTTTGATAGTTATGAATATTGTCATTGGAATACATTTAGTTTTAGATAACTATGATTCTAGGAATGCAGTTTTTTTTTGTTTAAAAAAAATGAAAATGATAGCGTCTAAGACATAAATAAGGAACTAGGTAGGTGCTCAATCGTAGCTATCTACGAGATTATGAATTTATGATAAAGAAGTTTGCAGGTGAGATATGGTTGGACCTATATATATTAAACACATGACCTTCAACCTTTTTTTTTTTTTGGGTAAAACATGACCTTCAACTTTGTCAAGAAATCATAGTGGTTTATGTCCCAATCCACAACAGATTTAAAAATTAAATGAAAACTAAGCAGAAAACAATAACCATATACATATATTTTAATAATCTATAGCCAATCATGGGAGAGACATTAACAACACTGACGTTGCCATGATTAAGCCCGATATATCATTAATCTTATCTACACACATAATACTCCAACTGCTTCTCTTTATTTGTCACTCCTAAGAAAAATTGCTTTTTATTTATACATTTTCAACACGGTATGAATTACTCTACTTTATAGTAGTGGTACATTTGAATATCAAACCCTTAAATGCCATATAATAAGAAACAGAGATGGAACGGAACATTTACTTGCAAATGAAAACGAAGAAGATAAAATTAAAAGTAACTAGATTTTCTTTTAATTTTCTAATGTTTATCCAAGGGAAAAGCAAGTTCATTGCATAATATAAACCGGAGATTTCACAAGTTGGGACTCCTATGAATTGTGGAAGATGAGCTAGCTAGCATGGAGGATGGAAGCAATAATTATTGAGAAGGGATGATGATGGGGGGAAATTATATATGAAATCCATGATACCTTTCATTAATAATGTTTCTTTAATTTGGAATAATTGGAATATTCCAAGAAGATGCTTCATCTCAAAAGCTAGAAGCCCATTTTAAGCCATAAAGGATTAATGATGGGGAGAAAAAAGTTATAGCATTCAAACTTGGAATGGCAAAATTAAGATGAACTGATAATTGATTTGCGTGCTGGGTTGGATTGGAGTTGAACACACGTGAGTTTACATGAGTTTGATCTGAAACTAGTTCATTCTCTTGAGATTTAAAATATCATTGTCCAGAAACTATTTCTTGATTTATTTCATTATCACACTTAATACCTTCTTTTACTTAATTTCAGCTAAACTTTATCATAAATAATGTATCACAAAAAATAAGTTATAACAATTTTATTGCATTGTAAACCAAAACACATTTTAGCTAAGGGGTAACCTTGATCAAATTAAAAAACACATTTATCTTCATTATGAGTACTTTATAATGCTCTAATTAAAGGTACCGTTGGAATTAGGAAGGTATATTTGAACGGCTAAAGGCATGTAGCTCCTATGGTAGCTTTTGAAAATATGAAATTATTACTCAGCAAAAAAAAAGAAAGAAATATTAAATTATTAAGTTTTAAAAATGAAAAAAAAATGGTGATAGGATTATTTATTACATCAATATTACAATTTCTACTAAATTAAAACAATAATATCACTTATTTAATTATGGTATTGAAATGAACACTAGTATGGTTCAACACATACTTACACGCACACCAACTCATCGAAAAAGATTAACTTTCAGTCAAATCATGAAAAGGTCATCGATACATTTACATATGGGTAAGGTGGTAACTGAGTTATATAGACGAAAATAAGAAATGGATAGACTTAATTGATTAATTTGCGGAATTTATTATTAAGAAGAGAGGAAAACCCAGAAAAATTGATGAGGAAAAGTAAAATAGTGCGATGCGCACACACGCAGAATATGAAGATAGCATTGCGCCTTTCAAGGAAGGAAGGAGTGAACTAATCAATTAAGAAGATTATGGATGACTTAGAAAGGCCACAATTCATAATTTAAAATCGAGATTTATAATTACAAGTTTTATAATTAATTAATGAGCTTAAACGAATCTTAATTTGCTTCATGTTAGTATGTATGCACGTCTCTCTTCTCTTCTCCATTGGAATACCAACCTACTAGACTATCATATTTAAATATATATATATATATATTCTACTTAATATTATTCTTCCTCACTTATTTTAAATTCTCCTTTAATCAATGATAGGCAACTTAGTTGATTGTAAAATTTAAGCAATCTATAAGGGAAACTTATAATTGTAGGCAGAAATGAAACTAATATGATTACAAATGTGAAGATGATCAATTCTAAATTTAATGATCATTCAAAAGGATAAATGTATGCGGTGTCGTCTCCCAAACTGTATGGACATGGTAGAGGGAGGAGCAACTTGTAGTTGCAGTCTTGTAGATGAACCCTATATATATTTTATATGCTGTATAATAATGTTGGAAACTTTTAGATTTAGAGAAGTGATCAACTCGCAGAAATTCCTATACATCCTTAAAACTCAATCCAATTATGCTTTTATTTAATTGGCATATATTATAAATAATTAAAATTTATCCTTTTTCTTTAGTTTTCTACTAATAACTATCAATTGAGTTAGTTATTTAAATTAGAAAATAAAGCAAAAGCATACTTTCAGTCGTCATTTAATTAACCTTGATGTCATTAATAAGAATGTTAAATTAAACTGTTAAATGCTGACATATTAAGTTTAATTTCTAAAATAACAATAATCATTACAAAAAAAGTATATGAAATTAACAGAGTTAAATATTAGAGAATTGAAAATATATTTAATTAAATTAAATTAAGCACTATATTAAAATTTTCTATAATATTAGATGTTAATACATTTTTACCTAAAGAATAATGTAAGGCTTGCCAACTCATGTCAATATAAAAAAAAATAATATTGTCACTTAGTGCAAATAAGATAACTGCTTTATACAATTTTTAAGCATGAAGAAAATAATTCCAAGCTACAATATGACTTTCTTACCTTATATATGTATTTGCATATACTTTTCATTTTTTTCAATAAACAATCACTTTCATTTATATGGGCCATTAATTAAGTAGATATAGGTATGGATTTCTCCAAATCCCTATATACACATCTAAAGTTTTCTCTGATAATTTCTTATTAAGTTCTATGAGAATGTGACTTTTTTCAAAGAAACTTCCAAGTTCCAACAAAAAAAATATACAATATCTATATTTTTAAAATATAATTAAATATCATATCATATTTACAAATAGAGGGACGGAATTCGAAGTGCAAGTGAAAGTATATATATATAGCGAAGATTAAATTTCATTATTTAACAAGGAATTTCGTTTTTACCTTTTTTTTCAAAATAAAAACCTCGCATGCAATACATAAATCATGATTTTTTTTATTATAAAATTCTTGTAAAGTTTAGCGTGAGACAAGAAAATAATAATAGAAAATATATACCGTCCTTGGAACATAAGCATTCATATTTATTTTATATAAATAATTGATATAAATGAAACAGTGTTTAAAATAAGAGAGAGAGAGAGAGAGGGGGGAAAGAAAAAGAATATACAGAAGTGCATGAAATGGAAATCTGAGAGAGGAAAAGCAAGAGTGAATATAAAAATGAAATCCTGAAAAAGGCAAAATATATGAATATGCACATCTCTTAAATGTTGTCCACACGGCTCTTTTCCTCTCTTTATAAATATCCCTCCCTAAATTCTCTCCTCAATGCTCAATCCCCTCCCCACTTCAACACACATACACACACGCGCGTGTGTACATACATACATACATACATATATCTCATCTTTCTCTGATCTCCCCTCTCGCTAGCTAGCTGTATATATATACGCACATACACAAGGTGTTGCTTCATTTGGAAATCAGCAAGCACACAATCTCCCACATCCTCATCATCATCGTCTGATATATGAGACGCAGTTAAGTGTAACAGAGAGAGAGAGAGAGAGAGAGAGAGGTGAGGGAATTGACGATGGTGAAGTTCTCGAAGGAGCTGGAAGCTCAGCTGATACCAGAATGGAAGGAAGCGTTCGTAAACTACTGGCTGCTGAAGAAACAGATAAAGAGAATAAAGATCTCCAGACTTCCCTTGCAGTCCCCTCATCATCGTGAACCTTCCCTTTTCCGTTCACTTGCCTTCTTCTCACAAAAACCTCCTCAGCCAGACGTCATTCGGGTACCATATATATATATATATATATTTCTCATCTCTTAAAGCTCCTTCTTATTTTACACACAGATTCATTGGTGCATTATTCTAAGCATATATATGAGATAGATGATAGATGTGTGTTTTAATAATTAGGTGTTTGCAGAGATTGATTTGAATGATGCGTGTCTGCTGTTTGTGTGCTTTGTGGCCTGATGAGAAACTAATGGGAACGACCGATAATTAAGTGAGTGTGACGTCATGCTGGGATCTGCAGGACGCGCTCTTTTAGCCTTTATGTACTTTCATATTATTACCCTCAAAAACCTTCTTCCCCTTCATACCTGCCTTTCTCCAGCCAATAATCCGCCGCCTTCTGGTGAAACGACGCCACTCCATTATCCTCAGTGCATCAAAATGCTTTGACGGGCCCCCACCTTCTGTTTCTCTCTTTTTGGCTGAATTCAGATCAAGTTTTAAGGCCACATATATACACATGTTAAGCAAAAGCCAGCCTTTTCGACCATTAGCAATATTGCACATCTGTTAACAATCTTGTGACAATGTTGGAACAAGTTC